>QXTE01000173.1:1355447-1477124 GCA_003942145.1 Platysternon megacephalum
TCCCCCCCCCCCCCCCCAATGTGGAGAGGACATACACAAGCCTTTGTAAACTGAGCTGAGATTTCCCAAGCACTTCAGCCAAAACACATTGTTTTAGGTAAATATAAAACAGATTTATTAACTACAGAAAGATAAATTTTAAGTTATTATAAGTGGCAGGCATAAAAGGTCAGAGATAGTTACCAAGAAAAACAGTCTAAATCTTAAACCTTATTAGATCAAGCAGTTTTCTCACCCCACTAGAAGTTCTGGTACTTAATACAAAGGCTTCTCTCTCTACCCTGGGGCCAGTCTCCTCAGTTGAAGTCTGTCTTTTCAGCATTCTTGTTGCTTCAAGCGTAGGTGGGGGAGGAGAAAGGCCAAGGCACGATGCCACTGTCCCTTATTTTATATCCTCAGTTCATGTGCTTGGAAAATACTAGCCCAGACATGTCCTGGTGGGCTTTGCTGAGTCACAGGGTTGAGCAATCCCCCTGGTATGGTCTTGTGCAACTGAGTTCTAGAGTTGAGCAGTCCCCATTGTGTGGTGCTTGCGCAATTGTCATTGAATTGTAAATCCCTTGATTACAACTCCCCTGCTGATTAATGGCCATTGAACACCCTCCTAGGAGTGGTTTGCCTTCTTTGTCTGTCACTAGCAAACTTATAACATATTTCAATAACAACCATATAACAAAATCTCATATCTTAAACATACTAATGATATACTTGTTTTTGACATAACAATGGGTTTCAGCAGATCATGACTCTTCATATGACATCTTACATGGCATGCTTTGTATGAAATATATCATAATTACACGACAGGAGTGAATATGGGGGTTCCAAGGTGCTGTTTTGATGTACAGAGTGCCACACTTTGCCAGGATTCCCAGCAGCCTGGTAGTTCTGACAGACTGCTCCTCAGACTGTGCCTGTTCCTGCCTCAGCCTGCACTGGCATCCCGGCTAGCCTTACAGTGGAGGGAAAAAAGCAACCTTAACCAAATCTTTAAACTATAGTTGCAGCCATCACTTCCACAATCATAAAAAAGGATAAAGAGAGAAGTGTTCAATCTACGCTTTCCATTTTATTCATTTTATGTACTTCTACCATACTTCCCCTCTTAATCAAGTAATCTCTGAGCAGTTGGAATCTTTTCACTCTTTCCCTACATCTTATCTGTCTCCTGACTATGGACCTCTTCTATATTTAACTTGTCAGTTTGGATTCACGTTTCATTTGGGCTGTGTTTGCTCATGACCTCAAAACTCAAGAGAATACACCAACAAAAGATGATTAAATGGCCTAACCCCATTGTCATGGTTACAGGGCTGGCTGCAACCCTATCCCCTTTCTAGTCTCTGAGTGCACCACCTCATGTGTCAGGCCACATGCCTTTACCTCTCCTGGGTGGAACTCTGCAATCCTTCCACCCCTAGACCAGGCCCCGGGCTAGAACAACCTATGTATCAACAATGCTTACCCAGTAAGTTTGACTGGGTTCAGCCCACGTCGAAGTCTAATGCCTTCAGTGTATGTAGTGACCAAACCATCTTCTTAAAACTAAAGTGTTTATTTCACAGTAGAAACAAAACTTCAAGAGAAAATTTTTTAAAACAAGTCTACATGCAAGTCTATCTTACCTAAAGGCTCACCATCCTCTTATGGGTTCAAATAATACAAGATGTCAGGTAATTCATGAGAAAGAACACACATTGACCCACAGAGCTCTTTTCACCATATCTGGTTTATCTAATTGATAAGCTAAAGACACATGTAACCAAGTCATTGACAGAAAACATCTGTAAGGAGTAGTTCCTGATAATGAGCTATTGGGAGAGGAGTTTAACTTATCACAGAGAACATCTGTCCCTCAGTAACAAGCAGTACCTTTCTTGTGGTTCCAACTAGTTTTGCGGGTTGGCTAGGAGGAAGTAAAATATTCAGAGCAGATAGTTCTGACCTTGCCCCTTAACAATCCTCGTTTGCTGAGGGATGGCTTATGTTGAGCTATTCTATTCCCTTCCTGCTTTCCCCTACCCCCACTTTAGTGTCTCCTACTGTAGTGGTTTTCAAACTGCGGGTCGCGACCCAGGAATGTAAGGCACTGGGTCGCAGTGGCTCTGGTCAGCACCGTTGACTGGGCCTTTAAAAGTCCCATCGGCAGTGCTGCCTGTAAAGCAGGCTAATCCTTACCTGTTCTGACACCGCACTGCGCCCTGGAAGTGACCAGCAGCAGGTCCGGCTCCTAGGCAGGGGGCAGGGAGGGGAGCAGGGTACTCAGCCAATGGGAGCCGGGGGGGCAGTGCCTGCGGGTGAGAGCTGTGCAGAGTCGCTTGCACACCTCTGCCTAGGAGCCGGACCTGCTGCTGGCCGCTTTCGGGGCATAGCATGGTCCATGGTGCCAGGACAGGCAGGAAGCCTGCCTTAGCACCCTCGCTGCACCGCGAGCCACCAGAGGTAAGCCCATGCCCCGATCCCCTGCCCTGAGCCCCCCCCAAAACCCAGAGCCCCTTCCTGCACCCCAAGCCCCTCATTCCCAGCCCCACCCCCAGACCCCAACCCTCTGCCCCAGCCCTGAGCCCCTCCCACACCCCAACCCCCTCATCCCGAGCTCCATTGGGTCATGGGCATCAACAATTTTCTTCAACTGGGTTGACAACAAAGTTTGAAAACCACTGTCCTATTGAACTAAGTTTATTCATGGAGTAACCATCCCAATAATAGGTCTACCTACATTATTACAGAGCAGCTCTAATTTTGTTACACCTTCTTTATCTCCCAATAAATATATCAACTTCACTCATTTCCATCCCAAGCTGCTTGTTTGAGCTTTTCTTCAGGATGAATTTATGCATAAGAAAGGAGATCTGAAATCATTTTTAAATGTTTCCCCCATTTTTTGATAAACCACTGGTCTACAATTTTTGAGAAGTCGTCTGCTTCAGAGATAAAATGTGATATTTATTATGTATTTTGATGTGCTGAATTCAAATATGACAATTAGAAACAGTAGCCAATCAGTTGTTTTAAGATATTTAAGTTTTTACATTTTATGTCTATGTATATTGTGTAGATAGTAGAGTTTTAATCATAAATTGTAAACCTAGGTCTTTTCATGTGTTTATGGTTGCTTTACATGATAATATTTCACCTGTCCTGTTTATGTAACACTTTAAAAATCAGCAAAAGGGTTATATAAATAAAATTTATTATGAAACAAAAGGCAAAAAACTATTATGTACATAGTTTAGTCCTATTCAGTGTCTACTCGGCGCTTCTTGGCTTGTCTCTTGTATTCATTAAATGGAGCATCTCTTGTCACTGTCCAGCAATAGTCTGCAAGCATTGATGGGCTCCATTTGCCCTGATAGCGTTTCTCCATTGTTGCAATGTCCTGGTGAAATCGCTCGCCGTGCTCGTCGCTCACTGCTCCGCAGTTCGGTGGAAAAAAATCTAGATGAGAGTGCAAAAAATGTATCTTTAGTGACATGTTGCAACCAAGGCTTTTGTATGCCTTGAGGAGGTTTTCCACCAACAACCTGTAGTTGTGTGCCTTGTTGTTTCCGAGAAAATTTATTGCCACTAACTGGAAGGCTTTCCATGCCGTCTTTTCCTTGCCACGCAGTGCATGGTCAAATGCATCATCTCGAAGAAGTTCACGAATCTGAGGACCAACAAAGACACCTTCCTTTATCTTAGCTTCACTTAACCTTGGAAATTTTCCACGGAGGTACTTGAAAGCTGCTTGTGTTTTGTCAATGGCCTTGACAAAGTTCTTCATCAGACCCAGCTTGATGTGTAAGGGTGGTAACAAAATCTTCCTTGATTCAACAAGTGGTGGATGCTGAACACTTTTCCTCCCAGGCTCCAATGACTGTCGGAGTGGCCAATCTTTCTTGATGTAGTGGGAATCTCTTGCACGACTATCCCATTCGCAGAGAAAACAGCAGTACTTTGTGTATCCAGCCTGCAGACCAAGCAAGAGAGCAACAACCTTCAAATCGCCACAAAGCTGCCACTGATGTTGGTCATAGTTTATGCACCTCAAAAGTTGTTTCATGTTGTCATAGGTTTCCTTCATATGGACTGCATGACCAACTGGAATTGATGGCAAAACATTGCCATTATGCAGTAAAACAGCTTTAAGACTCGTCTTCGATGAATCAATGAACAGTCTCCACTCATCTGGATCGTGAACGATGTTGAGGGCTGCCATCACACCATCGATGTTGTTGCAGGCTACAAGATCACCTTCCATGAAGAAGAATGGGACAAGATCCTTTTGACGGTCACGGAACATGGAAACCCTAACATCACCTGCCAGGAGATTCCACTGCTGTAGTCTGGAGCCCAACAGCTCTGCCTTACTCTTGGGTAGTTCCAAATCCCTGACAAGGTCATTCAGTTCACCTTGTGTTATGAGGTGTGGTTCAGAGGAGGAGGATGGGAGAAAATGTGGGTCCTGTGACATTGATGGTTCAGGACCAGAAGTTTCATCCTCTTCCTCTTCCTCGTCTGACTCAAGTGAGAATGATTCTGGTGCATCAGGAACCGGCAGTCCTTCTCCGTGGGGTACTGGGCGTATAGCTGATGGAATGTTTGGATAATGCACAGTCCACTTTTTCTTCTTTGACACACCTTTCCCAACTGGAGGCACCATGCAGAAGTAACAATTGCTGGTATGATCTGTTGGCTCTCTCCAAATCATTGGCACTGCAAAAGGCATAGATTTCCTTTTCCTGTTCAACCACTGGCGAAGATTTGTTGCACAAGTGTTGCAGCATATGTGTGGGGCCCACCTCTTGTCCTGATCTCCAATTTTGCAGCCAAAATAAAGGTGATAGGCTTTCTTAACCATAGTGGTTATACTGCGCTTTTGTGATGCAAAAGTCACTTCACCACAAACATAGCAGAAGTTATCTGCACTGTTCACACAAGTACGAGGCATCTCTGCTCACTTTGGCTAAACAGAAATGTGTCCCTTTGCAAAATCAAACACTGACAAATAAGAGAGCACGACACTGTATGTTTTCTAGAGCTGATATAGGGCAATTTGTTCAGCAGAGTGATGTAAGCTTCGTTATGATTGCATTATCCATGACTTCTAGGAATAACATGATGCAATTCATATCCTGTATGATGCAATACCAGCTTCAGATTGCATCATTGTTTTGCCTAAAAAGCAAGTACTGTCCAAACCCAGTCATAGATTTATTCATAGATCCAGTCAAAGATGTATTTTAGTCATTACTGGTTTAAATTGAGATCCCTTCCCTTTATAACGCACTTATCCTCCGCCATTCCCAAGTCAAGGGTCGTATATACTGACCCAATAGCATATCTTGAAAACTAGAGCCAAACAACAATTCTAAGCATCATTTTCGTTCTCAGTGACCCAGAATTAGTAACGTTTGACAACATTTATTTCAGAAGCATTTTGGCTGTAGAGCAGTGCTACTGGCATAGTACGAGATTTCTGCTACTATGTATCTATTTCCTAGAAATATACCAGAGATCAAATAGATCTTTACAATCTTCACATTCCCTTACAGACAACTTCATCTTGGTGCAAACAAGGTCACACCTATAAAAGGTGTAAAAAAATCCATCTAGGGCTGCTTAAAAGCTTGCTCTTAACATGATTAAGATAGTTAAACTTCGGAACACAAACAACTTTCTCACCACCAAATGACAGATCTTTTACGCTGCCATACTTCTTTTCTCCCTACCACAAGCCCTTCTCAGCTATCTTTTGCAGTACGGAGCAAATCAAATCTCTTCAACGTGCAAAAGTGATCAGTAAGAAGATGCAAAACCACCAACACATCCACATCACAAACTTCACTGCACTGTTCGGCTTTCTCGCCTTCCGTTTAGGACATGCAACTTGTTACAGACGATGATGGGTGTGGCTCCAAAAGGAAATAATAGAAGCTCCTTCCAAGAACCAGAGCTAGATCGAGAGAGTCAAGTGCCGGAGAACACCGTGCAGAGAACAACCCAGCAGCGTGAGGGGGGTGGAAGATGTACAGGGTATCAGGGTTTTCCCGTCTCTCGTTTCGAACAACACAGGACGCACCGCACAAACAGCGGCAATTATGAGGTAGCCGACAGAAGAGTGGTAGTTAAAAAAAAAAAAAAAGAATCACAAGCCCCCATTTGCTCCTGGAAGTTGCCTGCAGAACAGACACAGCAGAGGGGCCGGGCTCCCTTCACTACCCCCCGCCCCCCCCGTATCGCGACATGACCCAGGCACTCATTCACCACCGTGACCCATTCATCCCTACACAACAGCCGCGGTGGGAGCGGCCAGAGACTCACAGGCCTCTCCCCCTGCCCGCCAATGGGCGGCGACCCACGCGAGCACCTGCCCTCCCCTTCCAAAGGGGGCCGCCGCGGTCCTTGACAGAGCGATCGCAAGAGCGGCGCCTCTCGCCCTCCAGCTCTGTGGCGACGCGGCAGCCCCCTGAGCGAGGAGCCCGGCCTGGGATACGGGGGGGTGGGGGGCGGACAGAGGGGCACTTACCCGGTGTGCAGTGCAGGGGTGAGGTCGGCGAAGGGACGGGCGAGGAGGGGGAGGCCGGCGGCTGCAGCTCCTTGGGGGTGCCCGGGCCGGGGGACGGGGCGGCGGGGGGCAGCATGAGGTAGCGGTCGGGCTGTGGCAGGCAGCGCAGGCAGAACGAGTGCAGGCAGGGCAGCAGCTTGGGCCGCCGGCTCTGGATGTGCTGCCCGCACACGGCGCAGGTGTCCAACAGGTTGAGCTGGGCCGCCTCCCCGCCGCGCTCCGCAGGGCCCTGCCGGCTCTCGGCCTCGTTCTCCCCGCTCAGCGCCGCGGCCCCCGCTCGATCCGCCGGCCAGGCCCCCGCCGCCACCGAGACCGCCGCCTCCATTGTCCTTGCGCCACCCGGCGCCTCCCGCCCCGGGGGTGGGGGGAGCGCGACTCCACCGGCCGATCCCCACCCGAGACCCCGGGCCGCGGCGCCCACGAGCGGACCCTGCCCCCTCCGCCCGCCGCGGTGTTTGTTATCCTCGGAGGTTGCAACTGCACCCGCGCGACACGGCCAACGGCTAGCCGGGCCCCGCCCCCTCCTAGGAGATGGGTCTCCGCGTAGCCCCGCCCCGTTATTGCACATAGATTCCGCCCCGCTCCTCCCACTGGCTCATCCCTTTCCCCTTCGCCGCGCACTGGAGACCCCGCCCACCCCCGCGTAGCTCCACCCCCAACACCGCCCCCTCTGCACACGGATACCCGCCCTCCCCCCTGCTCCACTCACACAAGCTGTTTCCTGCCCCGTCCCCTCACATAGCTCCACCCCCCCAACCCTCTTATGGGTGTCCCTGGCCTGGGAGTCCTGCTTCTGCGGTCCTCCTTGCTGGCTTCTGACTGAATCCTGCCTGGCTTCCTCATCACACCACACTCCTTCCTAAAGTGAAACTCTGCTCCCTCTCAGGACAATACACCTGGCCTGGGGGGAAGTAGGGGGTTTATCCCTCCCCTTTCTTCCTCCCTACCCTTTCTAGGCTTTGAAAAGCAAAAAAACTGGCACCCACCCCCCAGAAGGCCAGCCCGCCCCCTCCCCACTAACCATAAGGCAACTCTACAACCCCCGCCCCTTCAACAGTCACTTATAGTATCTACAGAGAGAACACACATAGAAAAGATTGATACCATTGCACATCTCCCCACTCTCACCTGACTCAAACCCTCTCACACGCATGCATGGTGTGCTTACAGTGTCGGTGGTCAGACAGCTGCTGTATTTTCAACAGTTTTGATCTGTTATGGCTTAAACTGCAGAAGTGAGAACACTGCAGCATTTTACCAGGGCTGTCAAGCGATTAAAAACATTAATCGTGTGATACAAAAAATAATCATGATTAATTGCGTGATTAATCATGCTGTTAAACAATAGAATACCATTTATTTAAAATATTTTGGGATGTTTACTACATTTTCAAATATATTAATTTCAATTACAACACAGAATACAAAGTGTACAGTGCTCACTTTATATTTATTTTTTTTACAAATATTTGCACTGTAAAAAACAAAATAAATAGTATTTTTCAATTCACTGAATACAAGTACTGTAGTGCAATCTCTTTATCATGAAAGTTGAACTTAGAAATGTAGAATTATATACAAAAAAACTGCATTCAAAAATAAAACAATGTAAAACTTTAGAGCCTACAAGTCCAATCAGTCCTACTTCTTGGTCAGACAATCACTCAGACAAACAAGGTTGGTTACAATTTGCAGGAGATAATGCTGCCCGCTTCTTGTTTACAATGTTACCTGAAAGTGAGAACAGGCGTTCGCATGGCACTGTTGTAGCTGGCGTTGCAAGGTATTTACGTGCCAGATGCGCTAAAGATTCATATGTCCAGGGCCGGCGCAACCTATTAGGCGACCTAGGCGGTCGCCTAGGGCACAGCTATTTTGGGGGCGCCGGCGCCGCAGCCACCCGTTCAAATTTGGGGGCGGGACCTTCCGCCGCCGCTGTTGGGGGCGGCATTTCGGGGGCAGGACCTTCCGCCGCCTAGGGCGCCGGAAGAGCTGGCGCCGCTACTGCATATGTCCCTTCATGCTTCAACCACCATTCCAGAGGACATGCTTCCTTGCTGATGATGGGTTCTGCTTGATAACGATCTAAAGCAGTGCAGACCAACGCATGTTCATTTTCATCATCTGAGTTAGATGCCACCAGGAGAAGGTTGATTTTCTTTTTTGGTGGTTTGGGTTCTGTAGTTTCCGCATAGAGTGTTGCTTTTTTAAGACTTCTAAAAGCATGCTCTGCACCTCGTCCCTCTCAGATTTTGGATGGCACTTCAGATTCTTAAACCTTGGGTCCAGTGCTGTACCTATTTTTAGAACTCTCACATTGGTACCTTCTTTGCGTTTTGTCAAATCTGCTGTGAAAGTGCTCTTAAAACGAACATGTGCGGGGTCATCATCCAAGACTGCTATAACATGAAATATATGAAGAATGCAGGTAAAACAGAGCAGGAGACATACAATTCTACCCCAAGGAGTTCAATCACAAATTTAATTGACGCATTATTTTTTTAATGAGCATCATCAGCATGGAAGCAGGTCCTCTGGAATGGTGGCCGAAGCATGAAGGGGCATAGAAATGTTTAGCACATCTGGCATGTAAATACCTTGCAACACCAGCTACAAAAGTGCCATGTGAACACCTGTTCTCACTTACAGGTGACATTGTAAATAAGAAGCAGGCAGCAGTATCTCCCGTCAATGTAAACAAACTTGTTTGTCTTAGGGTACGTCTACACTACAGGATTAGTCCGAATTTACGGAATTCGATTTTATGAAACCGATTTTTTTAATTCGATGGTACGCGGCCACAGTAAGCGGATTACTTCGGCGGTGCGCGTCCATGCAGAAAAGACTAGCGTCGAATTCCAGAGCGTTGCACTGTGGGTAGCTATCCCAGAGTTCCCGCAGTCCCCCCCGCCCATTGGAATTCTGGGTCGATATCCCAATGCCTGATGGGACAAAAAACATTGTCGCGGGCGGTTCTGGGAACATCCTCCCCCTCCCTACGTGAAAACAACGGAAGACAACCATTTCGCGCCTTTTTTCCTTGTTGAACTGAGCGGACGCCGTACCTCGGCAAGGATGGATCCCGCTCAGCTCAAGTTTGCAGTCATGAACATTGTAAACACCACGCGCATTATAGTGCAGTTTATGCTCAACCAGGACCAGAAAAGCCAGGCGAGGAGGAGGCGGCTACGGCAGCGCGGCGACGAGAGTGATGCGGACATGGACATGGACACAGAATTGTCTCGCGCCACGGGCCCCGGCGCTTTGGAGATCATGTTGGCAATGGGGCAGCTTCTTGCTGTGGAACGCCGATTCTGGGCCCGGGAAACAAGCACTGACTGGTGGGACCGCANTCTCTCCTGCTGACAACTGATCACTCTCCTTATAATGTGTATGGTAAGATCCATTGTTTCATGTGTGTATATATATCTCTTCCTTCTGTATTTTCCACTGCATGCATCCGATGAAGTGAGCTGTAGCCCACGAAAGCTTATGCTACAATAAATTTGTTAGTCTCTAAGATAGAAAAGATTGATACCATTGCACATCTCCCCACTCTCACCTGACTCAAACCCTCTCACACGCATGCATGGTGTGCTTACAGTGTCGGTGGTCAGACAGCTGCTGTATTTTCAACAGTTTTGATCTGTTATGGCTTAAACTGCAGAAGTGAGAACACTGCAGCATTTTACCAGGGCTGTCAAGCGATTAAAAACATTAATCGTGTGATACAAAAAATAATCATGATTAATTGCGTGATTAATCATGCTGTTAAACAATAGAATACCATTTATTTAAAATATTTTGGGATGTTTACTACATTTTCAAATATATTAATTTCAATTACAACACAGAATACAAAGTGTACAGTGCTCACTTTATATTTATTTTTTTTACAAATATTTGCACTGTAAAAAACAAAATAAATAGTATTTTTCAATTCACTGAATACAAGTACTGTAGTGCAATCTCTTTATCATGAAAGTTGAACTTAGAAATGTAGAATTATATACAAAAAAACTGCATTCAAAAATAAAACAATGTAAAACTTTAGAGCCTACAAGTCCAATCAGTCCTACTTCTTGGTCAGACAATCACTCAGACAAACAAGGTTGGTTACAATTTGCAGGAGATAATGCTGCCCGCTTCTTGTTTACAATGTTACCTGAAAGTGAGAACAGGCGTTCGCATGGCACTGTTGTAGCTGGCGTTGCAAGGTATTTACGTGCCAGATGCGCTAAAGATTCATATGTCCAGGGCCGGCGCAACCTATTAGGCGACCTAGGCGGTCGCCTAGGGCACAGCTATTTTGGGGGCGCCGGCGCCGCAGCCACCCGTTCAAATTTGGGGGCGGGACCTTCCGCCGCCGCTGTTGGGGGCGGCATTTCGGGGGCAGGACCTTCCGCCGCCTAGGGCGCCGGAAGAGCTGGCGCCGCTACTGCATATGTCCCTTCATGCTTCAACCACCATTCCAGAGGACATGCTTCCTTGCTGATGATGGGTTCTGCTTGATAACGATCTAAAGCAGTGCAGACCAACGCATGTTCATTTTCATCATCTGAGTTAGATGCCACCAGGAGAAGGTTGATTTTCTTTTTTGGTGGTTTGGGTTCTGTAGTTTCCGCATAGAGTGTTGCTTTTTTAAGACTTCTAAAAGCATGCTCTGCACCTCGTCCCTCTCAGATTTTGGATGGCACTTCAGATTCTTAAACCTTGGGTCCAGTGCTGTACCTATTTTTAGAACTCTCACATTGGTACCTTCTTTGCGTTTTGTCAAATCTGCTGTGAAAGTGCTCTTAAAACGAACATGTGCGGGGTCATCATCCAAGACTGCTATAACATGAAATATATGAAGAATGCAGGTAAAACAGAGCAGGAGACATACAATTCTACCCCAAGGAGTTCAATCACAAATTTAATTGACGCATTATTTTTTTAATGAGCATCATCAGCATGGAAGCAGGTCCTCTGGAATGGTGGCCGAAGCATGAAGGGGCATAGAAATGTTTAGCACATCTGGCATGTAAATACCTTGCAACACCAGCTACAAAAGTGCCATGTGAACACCTGTTCTCACTTACAGGTGACATTGTAAATAAGAAGCAGGCAGCAGTATCTCCCGTCAATGTAAACAAACTTGTTTGTCTTAGTGATTGGCAGAATAAGAAGTAGGACTGACTGGACTTGTAGGCTCTAAAGTTTTACACTGTTTTGTTTTTGAGTGCAGTTATGTAACCAAAAAAATCTGCATTTCTAAGTTACACTTTCACGATAAAGAGATTGCACTTCAGTACTTGTATGAGGTGAATTGAAAAATACTAATTCTTTTGTTTATCATTTTTACAGTGCATATATTGTAATAAAAAATAATAATATAAAGTGAGCACTGTGCACTTTGTATTCTGTGTTGTAATTGACATCAATATTGAAAATGTAGAAAAACATCCAAAATATTTAATAAATTCAATTGGTATTCTATTGTTATAAGTGCGATTAATCGCGATTAATTTTTTTGATCGCGATTAATTTTTTTTTTAGTTAACTGTGATTAATTGACAGCCCTACTTTTAACATTAGCTATCCTAGTGTATTGTGGTAATAATGCAAATCTTTAGATCCCCGTAAAAAAAACCCCAGCAGATTAATTTTTTTTCCTGGCAATTGACAAATCCATTCAAAAATCATCCAAACCGGTCAAATACAGGCTAGGTGGTAACCCTAATGCCCTCCTTTCCTCCCACTTTTTTCAACTAGCTGTTTCCTCCACCTGTCCTAGGGACACTTGCTGGCTCTCCCATTCCCTAGCCTTTGGCCAGAATTAGTGAGATGCAGAGATTTGGGGATAGGGTGACCAGACAGCAAGTGTGAAAAATTAGGATGGGGTGGTGCATAATAGGTGCCTCTATAAAACAAAGCCCTGAATATCAGGACAATCCCTATAAAATCAGGACATGTGGTCCCCCTACTTGGGCATTGTGCTGTGTAGCAACCTGCCAACTCATCAGGGATGAGGACTGTTCACTGATGCAGAGGATCAAACCCCAAACAGTTTAGAAGGATCCCACCTAACTCCAGCACCTAGCCACAGTGACTTTCTCTCTCTCTTTATTCATTTATTTTTTTAAACACTGAGTTTTGTAGAGCTTGTCATGCCAATAAAAAATCTTAAGGCTCCTCTTCACGACTTTTACCCTAAGGCTCAAACTACGCTAAACCACAAACATTTTACACTCTGGAACAAGCATGTGGGGTGTGTCCAGACTAGCCTTTACAGATGTGCCAACTACTTGAAGTTAATTAGAAATCAATTAACTCAAAGTGGAAGGAAAAAAACTTCCACTGTAATGCAGCCATACTATTACTGAACTGAGTGCTAACCTAATTATCTCTCTCCTCCCCACCCACAAAAGACACTGCCTCCGCATAGGGACATAATTAATCAGCCGAATGGGCACACTAAGAGTATTAGTGTAAAAAGCTTTTAATGATGTAAGACTATTTTTTTTTTTACCACACAGAACAATGCTTCGTAAGCATGCTCATCTTCACGATCCAGCCTCAACAATAACAGTAATAAGCTCATGATCCCACCAAGTTGTTTCAGGACAGAAGCAATTTTGGATTTAAATAGAGGGACAGTTAAGAGGTAAAGCTCACTCTCTTCCTGGGACTAATACCACACGGACAGGTTACTCTTTCTTAACTCTACTGTCTTATTTATGTTAATAAGAACGATGCCAGCCAGCCCACCTGTCTTCTGCATGTCTTCTTTTCTCCAGTCCTGCTGCATCTCCCTGCCTTGCTTAGAGCAATCAACAGAAGGGTGGGGTCTTCAGTTTCAGTCATTAATATTAATATACACTAGCTTTCACTAAAGCTTTCGTCTCCCTTCCTCCCCCTTCTCTTCCCATTTAAGGTGGAAATGTTGTGGGATATCCAGAACAAGACAAAAAGCCATTTAAGGGGGAACTGGAATAGCCATTGCAAGATAAGTAGCTATTGACTATGCAATTGCAATAGAGTGAAACAAAAAGCCATTCAAGGTGGAATTGCAGTAGTTGAGTATGGAAAAAAACTAATTAATGCAGTTCATTTTTTTTCTGTCTGTAAAAGAACCCCAGCAGTTTCTTTTTCACCTTTCATTTACATGGTAGAGAAGGGATAGGAAACACCAGGTCTGTTATGACATCCTCAAATATATACATTTTTAAACTAGCCTTCACTGAAATTCATATAAAAATTTTTACCTCAAAAGCATGCCAATATATGAAACAGGAAAATATTCTACAATACAATAAAAAATAGAAAATTCACTCTATTGCAAATTGATTTCAGAGGCAATTGCTGTATTTCAAGAAATAAAAAAATGATATTTAGGTCTGCAGACTGGAGCAGTCACAGTGGGAAGCAGTTCAGATAATTCAGTGTGTACACTAAAAATTGCATTGCCCTTTTTTACAGGTATGGATAATGAAAGTACAAAGGTTACTACTCTCTTGTCAAGTATTTTTCTTCTTTTTATTATTAAATGTTTTAACTGGTCTAGAGAAACAAAATGGGTAAGATAATATCGTTTACTGGACCAATTTCTGTTGGTGAAAGAGACATGCTTTCAAGCTTATGCAGAGCTCTTCTTCAGGTCTTCTGCCCCGTTGCTTGATGCAATTTTAAAATGTTTGTTTCCTCATTGGTCATAAAGAAATATCAGGGCTGGATTAAGGCAATCCCATGCCCTATGCACACCACAACACAGGCCCTCCATATCTCCATCTCCATGTTATGACCCCACCTCTATCAGTGGCAGGGCCCTCTCTCACAAAAATTGGCTGCTGGATGAGGATTCTCCCACCACTCCTTTTTGGAAAAACTGGGATCCCTAATCCTCGAATAGGCAAAAATAGCAGCAAGCCCCCACTCTTCCTTGTGGGCACAATGGTAGGCATGGTGCTAGGACCCCTCCAAGAAAGACAGAGGCAGTAATATGAAGTCTTTTTACTCTCCCAGGCATTGCATCAAAGGTCCTCCTTCCTCTCAGAAACAGCAGAGAAAGCAGCGGGGGCATCTAGTGCTAGAGATTGTCAGCAGGGGTCCCCTCAGTACTTTCCCAGTAATCATGGTGTATCAGTTTGAGTGTGTGGGTGGGCTAGCCAGGCCTGCTGCACTGTTCTGCTTCTGCCTCCCAGTGTTCTCTGATGGGGTGGTGTCAGGGGCGGATTAATCATTTTGCCACCCCTAGGCCCGGAAATAATTGCCGCCCCTGGCCCCGCCCCGACTCCACCCCTTCCCCAAAGTCCCGCCCTAACTCCACCCCCTCCCTGCCCCTATTGGCTCCCTTCCCCAAATCCCCACCCCGCCTCTTCCCCAGCACGCCGCGTTCCCCCCCCTCCCTCTCTGACCGCGAAACAGCTGCGGAGAAGTTCCCCTGCTGCAGCTGCCTCCTCCGCGAGCGCGCCGCGGCTTCCTGTTTCTCTCCCCTCCCCCCCGCCCCGTGAAACAGCTGTTTCGCGGCGCAAGCGCTGGGAGGGAGGGGAGAGAAACAGGAAGCGGCGGCGCGCTCGCGGAGGAGGCAGCTGCAGCAGGGGAACTTCTCCGGGGGTGCGCAAATTTGCCGCCCTAGGCCTAGGCCTTGTCGGCCTAGGCAATAATACGGCGCTGGGTGGTGTTGACAGGGCCCCCAGAGCAGTGGCCTCAATGAAATGTACAGTTTTCTCCCAGTTAGAGCTATTGTTTTAATGTGTTTGCTGACTCAGGCAGACATATCTGTATTTCTCAGTTATAGAGACAAGGTGAGTGTGGTAATATCTTTTATTGGACCAACTTCCGTTGGTGAGAGACAAGCTTTTGAGCCACACAGAGCTCTTCTTCGGGTAACCGACATGGCTTCAGCTACACTGCATGCCTCACTCAGTTATACCCATTTCATGTTCTCCATAACCACAAAGACAAGAAACTTACTTTTATTGTAATGGAAGCTGAGATTTTGATGTAATCTCATGGCTAGAGAAGCTGGGACTCTGGACACGGATTTAGAGTGCCTGGGCCTTAATTTTGCATATGGAGCATAAACCAGAATAGGAAACATTTTTCCCAATCTCACTTTTAAATTAAACTCAGTCTACTTCTCAAGCCCTGAATACACTTGTATCCATTAGAAATTGAAAAGGGAATAACATGCTGTTACCCCTTTTGATCCAAGTGGCTAGTCAAGTTCAGGGTCCTGCAGGTTGTTTCCACTAAGAAAAGAAACTGATGATAGAGCCAGCCAGGTATTTTCTTTGATGCAATCTTATTTATTTACAAATATTGTACATACAGTCCAGTTTCCCAGAACACAGTAATCAAACAGCAGGAGACAGTTCCTCTGTTTGCTGTTTCAAACCTACCTTTCCAGCCAGCACTCTGTGCCCAAAGAGCTTCCTCTTGTAGCCTTCTCCCAGGGCCACATCACCTGTACTTCTGTTACCATCTGCTTGGCTTTCTGCTCAAGATTATATCTCTCTCACACACAGATAAAAACAGTTTCTCCAGTCAAAGCCTTTGCCCATGCATTTGAAATCCCTTAGCCAGATAGTTCTGCTTCTATTTAAGCTTTGCTATGCACCTGTGTTTTGGGTGCTACTGCTATTGTTTCAGCCACTTATTCACAATTGTTCTGAATGAAAGATGGTGCTTACATCCAATCCATAATAACAAAGTTTAACCCAACCTATAACAATACTTCCAAAACACACTTCTTGAAATGTAGCAAAGAGGCATTAGGTCCTTTTTTTGGAGGGAACTGCCAATGCCTCCCTTAGGTCTTGTCTACCTGGAAAGTTTTAACAGTTATACCGAGATAATATAACATTATAGTAAAACCACTATAGTTCATTGATATAAACCCCCAGGTGGACTCTCTTATTTTGGAATAAGTGGGATTATTTTTGTTTGTTTATCTTAAACCCCTCCCAAGGTGACAAACTAAACTGAAAAAAGGCACTCATATCAAAAGAAGTGTGTGCGTATGGGGAGTTATACTGGTACAACTGTAGCACTTTAAATGCACACCCAACCTTATGGTGGTATAACTTTCCCATGTAGACAAGACTTTAGAGAAGGTGAGGGCCAGTTCCTCCTAAAATGGTGATTAGATCTTTGCTTAAGAAATAATCTTTTTACTTTGGGAATCCTGTTAATTATCACCCAATCTCTAATCTCCCTTCTTTGGAAAAATGTGCGGAGAAAGTGGTAGCAAAACAACCCTGACAAGATCTGAAGTCCATAGAGTTCCTTGTCCCTGATCAATCCAGTTTTAGACCTGCCTATGGCATCAATACTGTACTGATTTTGTTGATCAATCATCTCCTTCTGGTGATGGATGAGGATTGAGTGAGCATGCTGAATTTTTTTCTCCTTTTTTTAGGTCTGTTTGATGGCTTTGTTGCCAGATTGCCGGTGGTCACAAAGAGTCATTGACATAATTGTAAACCCAGTGTAAGAAAAAAAGGGTACAAAACAAAATTGATTACCCATACCACCTTTCTCAGGGTTCTTTGAATTTTGATTGCTTAAATAAAGAACAAAAGAATCCAGAGATTAATTTAATTTTATTGAGTTTTATTAACTATCCTTAACAACAGCAACTAGTCATCTGGTCTATAAGAAGGCAAAAATTATATTGGATATAATTTTACTAACATAAACTAGAAAATTGGTTGATGCAATAACTATCCATGTTTTCAGAATCAAATAAACACAATCACAATACAAAATGACACTTACTTAACCACTATCCTGGGAAGGTGACTTTCTTTAGTTTTTTTACTAGGTCGCTCAGAATAGGTCCTCATTTATGCCAATTGGTTATCAATTCCACGGTTGCTAACACATCAGAGAAAAACAATTCAAAACTAAAGCATACAACAATTTGGTCAATTACTTACATGCCCATTCATTAAGGTCTCCTTCCCAATGAATCTATAGTAGTCAACCCTTAATCTACTTCACTATGAATTATATTAGCTAGATGATCTGATTAACTCTCCTAACTACCTAACATGAACTGTTACATTTATAACAAGTTGTACAGACTGAGAACAGTTCAAGAGTCTTGCACACTTGGTCTCCTTTTATGTCTAGAATTTGAAAGACAGTATGAAACCATTAACTATGGTAGACACATAGTGTTTCACAATGTTAGTTAACCATGGTAACTAGTTCATATTCAAAGCTATTTTACAGCAATCTGTTACCCAAAAAAAAAAAAAAAGACACATACTGTAACTCTGTGACAATCTTTAAAGAACTTTAAAAGTATGTACACTTCCTTACTAATTAGCTACCCAATTTCCAGATGTAGTCAACTGACTGATTTATCATCCAGGAGAAAGTCTCCGTGTTACTTATGATCAGATCTGTGTTCAGCATCAACTTTCAGCTCAGCTACCATTCACAGAAGGGATTGACACTGCAACACATTTGGAGTGAAGGATGGACATGACTACAGTCTTTTCCTGGTGTGCTAGCAGACAACCCAAATTGCTGGAAAATAGAAAGAGACAGTTAAAGGTGCCTATATAAGATAGGTACTGGATATCACCAGGAGGACTCCCAGGTGGGTGGCCCAGGACCTCAGTCTTCTCCCTTCCAGGTGTCTTCTGCTTTCAGGAAACAATGTGCTGAAGCAGCCAGGCCCTTTTATCCCATTTCTATAGGGTGGTCCAACATGGCTCCTCTTCTTAGAGATGCTGGTGTGGACCAATCAGATGATGACTCATACTCCTTTCAAAGATTTGAAATGTCCAGTCAAAATGAGAATTATCCTCTCTCACCATCCAATCAGGGAATGAGGCATCACCCTTGAGTTCTTCCAAGTGAGGCTGGAATTGTCCAGTCTTATTGTATCAGCTTGTATAAGACAAGATAGGCCACAGCTATTGGTACAATCATCTTGGGACACACGCTGAACCCTGGCTGGTTTGCTCTGGTCAGGAACTTACCTCCATAAATCACTTTATGACCCTCTGGGGTGCATCCCTTGGCCAACTTTGCATGCCATGCTTGCTCAAGTTGCAGTTTCTCCATTGCAACTCTGCTAGTTGCTGACATGTCCAGATGAAAGTTAATAAGTTTATACAAAGTCCTGACATTCTTTTATGCTCTTTAAGCTTGTTTTAACAGTTCATTATACAAAGTCACTTTCAGAACTGTTGTTCTCCAGCAGGCCAAAACAGCAGTATAAATTTTCCATTTCTGTTCTCGTTTTAACAACAATAGTCGGACCTTGGAATGTACGGCTGATCTGAGTCTGTTCATTATTGATCAAACAGTTAAAGTTCTGATTATTCCACTCTGCAATGAAGTGTCCTTATAAGACACTATTTGGTTTCAGTCCCTTTTATTTACTGCCTCTTTCAGCTCAAGTGTATTTCACTCACTTAATAGCATAAGCATGTTTGATTGCAAATGTTAGCCTTACTTCTTTATTTTATCACTAAACTAAAAGAAATCAATATGAACGTGTGCCCCTTCTTTACCTAACAGGATTGCCCAGGAGATAAACCCTGTCTTTAAAGTTTACAGTATTTTGCCCAAAGCTGTATTACTTATTAGTCAACTTCACTTTACAATATAACTTTATTTAATCACAATAGTGTATTCAATCTGGTTCCCTATTTCCCCCCCTACTGTGGGAACTTAATATAGCATCTTAATATTTGATTGTGAATGCTTGATTCATTTAATTCATTAATTCACAGATAGGGACAAAGATAAATCTTTTCAGCTGGACCAGTGGTACACTTTTGTGAAAGGCTGCAGAAATTCTGAGTTTCCTCAGATTGTTTGGATGGTCTGAAGAATCTTACTATTAGACTTTGATTTTTTTTGTTCTCTCAGACCTCTGTCCTATCATTTCTAAAAAAGGCCGATGTCTGGGCAATTCTTAAATAGTAATAACTCATAATTTTGGGACTTAGTCATTATACCGGTTTGGGGCAAATGAAATTACTTCTGAGTTGCTCCATTCTTTGTTCTCTCAGAGGACCCAGAGGGTAGCCCTGGGAGATTGTTCATCTGTCCCAAGGCCATTTTCATGTGGAGTGCCACAGGGTTCTATTCGGTCATCTCATCAGTTTGTCAACATGTTTGTGATATTGTTAAAATATGGGAGAGCTCAGCTTCGCCTCCTCTGGTAAAGAAGAGGAAGAGTTGCCCCTCCTCTCACTAACTTGAAGTAGCCGTGCACCTCTCCTCTTTGTCTGGCATGATGAGAGCTCCTCTTCCTGTTTCAATCTACTGTAAATACAGCTGTTTGGGGAGTTGGTGAGGCAGTATGGCATGCGCTATCTTCAATAGCCAAATGACAGCTAATTCAATGTCTCTTTTTCATCAGAGTCAGAGTACGGTTTAATGGTTTCTCCAATATCTAGCTGCAAATGGGGCAAGTTGATAGTGGTGGCTGAAGATGAGAGCAAGGTGATATTCAGCATAGATAATGTGGAGGTTATGCTTACTGGCTGCAGAAAAGAAGAAGAAGAAATAGTGAGATCAGCTCCGTCAGGTCAGGGGCTTGCCTGCCATTTTTTACTCATGTTCACAAATTATAAGTTTTGTTCCATCCTCAGCTGCTTCTAGGTATCCAGATAACAGCACTTTCCAAGAGTGGCATTTTTCCATCTGCAGTTGGCCTGGTATTTTGGATGTAGACCTTGTCACAGTAATCCATGCAGTCAGTTGTTGGTTGCATGTGTGTGTTCTCTCTGTGTGCTGTCTAGGGTGACCAGACAGTCCTGATTTTGGGGGCTTTTTCTTATATAGGCACCTATTACCCCCCACCTCTTGTCCCGATTTTTTACACTTGCTGTCTGGTCACCCTACTGCTGTCACAGCTCTGCGCAGATAGGGAACACAGCAGACTTTGATTGAACTGCCCAATAGGACCACAGACTCGGTTCCATAGCGAAGGCGCTCGGCCGGGTTTATTGACAATGAAGCACGGACCTAATGCCCTGGCTCAATGGTTACAGGTACACTAACACATGTAGGCTCATTGCAATGGCCTCGGCTCAGTGAATGGTGGGACTTTCCATTCCCCCTTAGGCCACACAAAGACACACCCTCTGCGATGCCTCTTTTATACACTGATATAGCCAAGTTACATATTGCCCCTTTGACATGGTTAATTACCACCCTTTACTTTGTACATGTTGGTTTGATTGAAACATCTCTATCCATCACGCTGTCATCCTGACCTTATCTTTAGGAGGGGGGGTATGTCCCTATTATCTTCAGGGAGTGTGTTTATACCATGCTTGGTACTGGTGTGTTCTGGTACTACCCTTCTGTAAGGTGTTTACATGACTGTCCTGTGCCTAGCACTTCTTTGGAGTGTTTGTGTTTTTGCAACACCAGCTTTGTTCTTGCCAAGTTCATGTATTGGGCAGTGAACCTGCAGGCAGGCATCTGCTTTTTTGCAGGGCTTGACTCTGTTTGGGCCTTAGGCCTTATGTCTCATGCTCTCTCTTTCTACTACAATCCATATTTTTGTCACCTTCAGACTGGATTACTGCAGTGTATATGTGGAGTTACAATCATAGGCGGTGCATGGCTCCAGCATTTGGGGAGGCTGGCATGAGCATCAGAAGCTCCCGTGGTGCCCAGACCATGGCTCTGCCCCCAGGCCCGCCCCCACTCGGCCTCCTCCTGAGATCCTACCCACACTCCGCACCAGGCCCTGCCCATGCTCCACCCCTGCTCTGCCCCAAGCCCCACCCAAGCTCGGCCCCAGGCCCCACTCCCACTTGCCCCGCTCCCTTCTTGGCCCCCCCACCCACTGAGCTACTCTCCTCTGCTGTGGGGGCCTCAGGAGAAGGGAGGTGAAGGAGAGAAGCAACTCAGCGGATGGGGGCTTCGGGGGATGGGGTGGAGGAGAGGAGTGACTCAGTGAATGGCAGGTGGTGGCAACCTCAGGGGAAGGGGCAGAGGGGGATGGGAAGGGGCAGAACGAGGGCAGGCCTCAGGGGAAGAGATAGAGTGGGGACGGGCAGAGGAACAGCACGGGCAGGGCCACGGGGGAAGAGCAGGAGCGTGGCTTCGGGGTGGAGTGCAGGCGGGACCATGACCCAGGCATCTGCACTCTCAAAGGCAGCGGGGACTGTTTGGGAGACTTAGCCTCCCCTGGACTATTATACCCACCGCCCATGGTTACAATTAAAAAACGTCAACTACTGTAGAATATATCGGCTCACTTGTTCAGTAGTGCTTTTCATAGACAGTATACAGTAGAACCTTAGATTTACAAACACCTCGGCAATGGAGATTGTTTGTAACTCTGAAATGTTCAGAGTTCTGAACAAAACATTATAGTTCTTTCAAAAGTTTACAACTGAACATTGACTTAATACAGTTTTGAAACTTTACTATGCAGAAGAAAAAAGCTGCTTTCCCTTTATTTAGTAGTTTACGTTTAACACTATTTGCTTTTTGTGTATATGTCTCTGCTGCTGCCTGTTTGCGTACTTCCGACTCCAAGTGAGGTGTGTGGTTGACTGGTCAGTTCGTAACTCTGAGGTTCTACTGCAATTAGAAGCTGTGTAACCTCCAGAATTTGACTGGAGCAGGGGTCGGCAACCTTTCAGAAGTGGGGTGCCGAGTCTTCATTTATTCACTCTAATTTAAGGTTTCGCGTGGCAGTCATACATTTTAACGCTTTTAGAAGGTCTCTTTCTATAAGTCTATATTATATAACTAAACTATTGTTGTATGTAAAGTAAAGAAGGTTTTTAAAATGTTTAAGAAGCTTCATTTAAAATTAAATTAAAATGTAGAGCCCCCCGGACCGGTGGCCAGGACCCGGGCAGTGTGAGTGCCACTGAAAATCAGCTCGCGTGCCGCCTTCGGCACACGTGCCATAGGTTGCCTACCCCTGGTCTGGAGGGTCCGAATTTCTGCTCTTAGCTCTGGCTCTCTGTCTGCTTCCTCTCTTGGGTTTCTAGATTTTCTGGCAGCGGTGGGTTTTTTTTTTGAAACACACAAACCTCCCATTTTCCCTGCAGCCCCCACTAGTGAGTGCTTTCTCTTCTGAATATGGGGCAGCCATATAGCTGTGAGACACTCTGCTTTGCTGGAGGGCTGCTCTAATCTATGCTGGTTGCCAATGGCTTCCATGGGTTGCCAATGGCTCCCATCACACCTGGAGATCGCCGCTCTATCAGGTTGTCTCAGCCACACCTTCTATGTGGCAGCAGTGGAGGTGCCTCTGTGCTGGATCTATGCCACTGAAGAATCCCCTTTGCACTGGGTCATCCTAGAGCTGGATATGCTCTATGGCCAGAATCTACCAGCTGTGTAGCACAAAGCAGCCATTAGATGGTCTGGCCCAAAATATACATTGTTTCCTATTCCAGTTTTTCTTGATAAATGGATTCCTTAATATATTATTATTTATGTTGTCAAATGAATACCACAAAAATATAAAAAATGTGCAGTGTGGGCCAGATGACTGCATTAGAAATTCATAGATAGACAGATTTAATATATTAGCCTTTCCGGCTACAGTGAACAAGGAAGGACTTTATATGCCAGAATAGCTAGAATGAGCAGTGAATAAATATATGTGCATCATTGGCTGTAGTGGCTGTTTTAGGAATTAATGCACAATATGGTCTAGGCTTGTTTCCAATCTTTCTGAAAACCATTCTTAAGAACCCAGTAAGATACTGTTTCCAATATGTCTTCCAGTTAAGTAAGGAATAATAATAATGCTTACCAAGGACGCATTCTAATTACATGTTCAAAGAAGTTGCCAAACATTAACAAATTCATTCTCATGCTACCCCATGAAGTATTATGGCCCCCATTTTACAGATGAGGAGATAAAGGCTTGCCCAAGGTCAGACATGGAGTTAAAACTCAGGGGGCTATGTCTACATTAGAGAGCTTACGACAGCATAGCTGCACAGCTGTTAGGGCTCTTGTGTAGCTGCTCTATGCCGACAGGAGAGAGTTCTCCTGTTGGCATAATTAAACCACCCCCAATGAGTGGCGATAGCTATGTTGGCAGGAGAGCGTCTCCCACCGACATAGCACTGTCCACACTGACACTTCTGTCGGTGTAACTTATGTTGGTCAGAAAGGTGTTTTTTTCACACCCCTGACCGACAAAAGTTTTACCGACAAAAGTGCTAATGCAGACATAGCCTTAGTTAGGGCTCCCATTGAGAGTGACCAAAAATGTGTTTAAGTCCAACCCTCATTTTGGACCTCATGGCTCTCTCTCATGGAAAATTCCAGGGGTGAGACCTAAAAGGGAGGAAATCTCAGTGAACTTTCTCTTGCAGTTTTCTACCCAATTGTTCCACAGAGGGCAGGTTTGCTCCCACCTATGGAGCAGTTGCAGGTCCCATCCCTAAGCCTCAGTGGATCTTATAGATTCATAAATTCCATGGCCAGAAGGGACCACTGTGATCATCTAGTCTGACCTCTTGTATAACACAGGCCATGGAATTTCCCCAAAATAATTCCTAGAGCAGATCTTTTAGAAAAACATCCAATGTTGATTTAAATATGGTCAGTCATGGAGAATCTACCATGACCCTTTGTAAATTGTTCCAGTGGTTAATTACCCTCACTGTTAAAAATGTATGTCTTATTTCTAGTCTGAATTTGTCTAGTTTCAACTTCCAGCCATTAGATTGTGTTATATCTTTGTCTGCTAGATTGAAGAGCCCATTATCAAATATTTGTTCCCCATGGAGGTACTCATAGCTGGTAATCAAAACACCGCTTCACCTTTGTTAAACTAAAGAGTTGGCTGAAGTTCACGGTGATTCTCCCCAACAAGCAGGTATGACTGAGTCCAGCAGCTGTGCTTTGCTTTCTTTCCAAGGGCAATGAAGAGTGTATGCCAGCAGTTATATGTTACCACACAGCTCTTTCTAAGCAGCACATTTATTCATGATAAAAACATACAGAGAAAACACATAAAAACCAATTAAAAGGTTTTCCACATAGGGGGATCTGCAAGAGGTTAGGGCTATCTGTGCAGAAGCTTTGTATCTCAGCACTGGATCAGTGCCCCTGGAGGATCCTCAGATCCATCGCAGTGCAGCATGGAAATGTGGAATTCCAGTGTGATGAATTTGGCGCTGCCCTGTGATAATGTATGAATGCAATATGTTGGTCTGGTTATAGGGATGTTTTCTGTTTGAATATCTGTGTTTTAACTCACTAGGGGTTTGGTCAGGCAGGCAGGAAGGGGGAGATGGCTCCAGATAGCCATCCATCAACAGATACTTTAGAGTCATTACTGGACAATGCCAAGCCAATGGCCCTGAGGACTCTGGTCTGATCACCTTCTTCCTGCCTGTGCTCCAGACCAACACTAGTTAGTTAAACCCAGATATTCATACCTCAGACCTCCCAATACTCAGACCAACGTAAGATATTCATAAATTATCAAAGGGCAGCTCCAAATCCATCACACCAATTTCTCTTCTGACACATAAAAAGCCAGAAATAGCTTTTCCCAGCAGGGCAAGTAACACTGTTAGTGTACCAGATTCACTTTAAAAAATTCAGGAATTATCTGGGCAGGAGGGAAGAGAGGGGAGCACAGCTTCTGCTGTTATATATCTGTAATCTCATAGGATTACCATACGTCTGGGGTTCCCGGACAGAGACTCTTTTTTTAAGCCTGCTTTCTCTGTCCGGGTGGGGTTTTCAAATAACATGAAATGTCTGGGGTGACAGAGGATTCTTTTGTAGAGCAGACAAGAGGCAGCTCAGAAAAAAACCCCATTTGGTCTACTTCCCGATTGGTCCTGCCTTTGCATCTCCAGCTGATTGGTCCATTCTCCTGCAAGCCACAGCTGCTGGATCCCATCCCCCCCAGGTCCCCGTCCCTGGGGAAGGGATCCCGCAGGAAGGTGCTGAGTGACAGCTGTCACTGCATCCAAAGGTGCTGAGTGACAGCTGTCACTGCATCCTGGGCTTGTGCCAGCTGCCCTGCCACCATGACAGGGAGCAACACTTCCCCCCCATCTCCAGTAAGTACCCTCACCACAGCTACCCCCTCTGACACCCCAACTGTACCCTCCCCAGCTCCCCCTTCAGTTCCCCCAACTGTAACCCCCCTGCCCAGTTTCCCTTCCAGTCCCCACCTCCCTGAATTATGCAAACCCAAGGAATTACATAGAAAGGGGTATAAATGCTGCTTCTGTGGATGCTAAATTCAGTAATAGTTGAACGCTTAGTTCCCTACCTGTTTATGTATCTCTCTTGCCCTTCTCTCTTCCTCTGGTGGGGAATCCTAATCAGTTTCTTTTTAGAACCAGCTCTGTGTTTAAAGAGACTGAAGTAGAGCCATGGTCCTGTTGTTACATATTTTTGAGGAGGTGCAACAGCAACAACTTGGCAGGCACCATTTTCTTCAGGCCATCAGACGTCTCCCACCCAATGCACTGAGACTCCATCAACTCTTAGGTCAACTTAATTTTGTAGTCTAGACTTGCCCTAAGTTATCTCAACATACAGCCACCACAGTAATTGAATTGGTTTTAAACATCCACACTACATTCCTTGTATCAGCAGTGCATGTCCTCACCAGGAGCTCTTGCATCGATTTAACTGCCAGTATTGGACACTGCAGAAAAGGTTTTTGAGAGGCAGCAACAGTTGATGTAAGTCAGTGGCTCTCAACCTTTCCAGACTACTGTACCCCTTTCTGGAGTCCAATTGGTCTTGCGTACCTCCATGTTTCACCTCACTTAAAAACCACTTGCTGGCAAAATCAGACATAAAAATACAAAAGTATCACAGCACACTATTACTGACAAATTGCTTAGTTTCTCATTTTTACCCTATAATTACAAAATAAATCAGTGTATATTATACAGAGCATTATAAACAAGTCATTGTCTGTATGAAATTTTAGTTTGTACTGACTTTGCTAGTGTTTTTATGTAGCCTATTGTAAAACTAGGCAAGTATCTAGATGAGTTGGTGTACCCCCGGAAGACCTCTGCATACCCCCAGAGATATGCTTAGGTGCTGGAACTAGGGGCGCTGCCGCATCCCCTGGCTTGAAGCCCCACTATAAAAATTGTTCCAGCACCTCTGGGGGTATGCGTACCCCTGGTTGAGAACCACTGATGTAAGCAATTCAGTGTCTACACTGACACTGACTTGACCTAACTACATTGACTTAAGCACAATGGCTCTCACGGAGGTGGAGTTATTAAGTCGGTGTAGTGGGCGAGTTATATCATTTTAGTGTAGATGCTTACAGTTAGGTTGATGTAGTGTAGTGAAGACCAGGTCTTATTCCTTCTATCCACCTCCTATTGGGAAGCCTAGGGTTGGGTGGGCTCTGAAGCCCTAGCAGTAATGTCTATACAACTATTTTTAGCACTGTAGTGTGAATCAGTCTGTCATCTTGAGCTCTGTGGATATGTCTACACTGCAATTATAAACCCAAGGCTTGCCTGTACCTGCTGGCTCAGTCTCGCGGGGCTCGGGCTGCAGGGCTGTTTCCTTGCATTGTAGACTTCTGGGTTTGGGCTGCAGCCTGAGCTCTGGGACCCTCCAACTCGCAGGGTCCTAGAGCCTGGGCTCCCACCTGAGACTGAAAGTCTACACTGCAATTAAACTGCTCCACTGCCTGAGCCCCACAAGCACAAGTCAGCTGGCACAGGCCAGCCATGGGTGTCTAATTGCAGGGTAGACATACCCTGAGACCTCTGCCATAGGCTGCCACTTGCTGTGTGGACACACCCTAAGATGCTGGTTTAGGGAAGAAGGGTTGAATGGGTTTTCAGCAGTTGCCCAGAGCGGAGATGCTGACAGAGACACACTGAGAGAGACTCAGGGCTTGTCTACGCTTACAGTGCTGCAGCAACGTTTATTGAAGACACTACCTACGCCAACAGGAAAGATTCTCCCGAGAGGCAGTCACTGTGTTGACAGGAGAAGCCCTCCAGTCGAGATAGTGCTGTCTACGCCTGGAGTTCTGTCAGTATAATAGCACATCCCAGATTTTCCACACCCAAGTGACACAGTTATACTGACATATGTTGGTAGTATAGATCAAGCCTTGGAAACTGCAGCAAGCAGTGTGTCTCTCCGAGTCCAGAGGTAACTGGGCTGAATGGAACTTACAAAAGCTTGCAAGGAAAAAAATAAAGTTTTAGGAGAGGACAAATATTATTAATCAATTTTCCTGAACATAAAAACTGTTTCCTCCTGTAATAAGGGTAGGTGAGGGACCAGAACCTCAGCTAGTGTAATTGATATAGACCATTGAAGTAAATAGAGCTACACCAATTTACTCCTCTGGAGGATCTGGCCAAATGTTCCTATTTGTAGTTTTTTATAGCTATTGTTTTGTTTCCTTAGTTTGCAATGAAGAATGTTTGAAATAGTATGAAATGTATCATTTCATTTCTTAACTTCTCCCTGATTATTCAGTCAAGACTGATAACCCAGGATGGATTAATGTAAAAATGAACCTGTGATAATATGCTACTTTCTTACAACTGATATAGATGTGTCAGGGAGACAACCTTTTGCCCTGAGGGAATAATCTAAACAAAACAGGAGTGTAGTAAAAGCATCTTAAATTATCTTCTAGAAAAAAAGCCAATACATTTTTCAGCTAGAACAAGCCATCTATGACAACATTATGTAAATATATACAGTCAGTTGCCTATAAGATAATAGAAGACAAAAATAGAAAGGGACTATTAAATGATCGACTGTAGCCCATCCTTTAGACTCAGCCAGAGCAGAATTATTTTGTATAATAAATTTTCTAGTAATTTGTCTAGATGACCATGTTAAGTATCTCAAGCTAAGGGACAATTTCACCATAGTTTAAGGAAAATTTCTGAGGCGTTTGGGGGAAGAAAAATCATATGGAGCCAAAGAGAGACAATCCTTAAAATGAAGACAAAATGTCTCTACACATCAACTGTTGTCAGGAAAAATGTGACAGACAGAGACAGGGAGAGAGAAATTCCTTAGTGACATTACAATCTACTAAAATCTTAGTTATTCAAAGTTCTATACAAACAGCCACCACAAATATCTCAAGCTAGATGTCAGTGATATTACAGTAATTCCCTAGTCAAACCTCAGTCCTGTGACGGTCATGTACTGGTACATTATACATAAAAGAAATGATGTTATCAAGCAGCATTCCAGTTGCATCAGAAAAATAGTAGTGAATCAGGCAGCCTTTATAAAAAATAAGTTCCTGAGTTCTAAAAATTAAAAACACTTAGAAATACATCAGCATTACTAAAAGATTAGTATAATAGTAATATGGGAATGCATGATATACTTTTTATCAGAGGCAACGACATTGGGTTGCTGCCCATCCTAATTTTTTCAGGAGAGTCTTAATTTTGAAGGAATTATCCCATGACCTGCAATCCAATTAAAATATTCTGACATTTACTATTGGCTGGTGTAACATAATGTTTATCTGTAGTTTTGTTGCAATGTAACAACAGAATGTTGTCTTGCAACAACCTTGTTCTACAGGACAAACACTTAATGTCAACACATCATCTGATTTGCTGAATTCAGAAAGCCAATTTAACATTGTGGATTCAACATTTAATTTTGGAATACCACCTTTTACAAGTGTGATGCTGACAGACCACTCAGTTTGGAACCAGACCATTTCACTTGTGTGTGAATATCAAAGAAATGGTAAGTATATTAGTATGGACCAATTCACTTGTTTTAGTTTAGTTCAAAGGGGTATGCCAATAGCATTGTCTTCACTTATCTATAAACCTGTTGATTGCTATGGCATTACATTATGTATATCCCTGTAATTAAATAATCCTAGATCAAAGTGTGTGTATATTAAGGTGTTAGAACTTCAGGATTATTTCATGGGGCCTAATTGGGAGAGGAGACAAAGGCACAAATAGGCAAAGTGACTTGCCCAAGGTCACACACCAGGTCAATGGTAGAACTGGAAAGAGAACCCACATATCCTGCGTCACAGTCTAGTGCCACAATCACTGGACTATGCTGCCTCTAATACCCCAGTTCTTTTATCAGTTTGAAATAGCTCAAACTCCACTGTGGTTTAGAGTGAACAGAACTGAACAGGAGGTGGGCTGCAATGGCCAATCACACATTACAGAAGAGAGAATCATCAAATTCAGAATGGCCTGAAATATGTACACTGGTAATAGATCCCACAGATTGGGAGCCACTGATATAAATTCATGCACTAATGGAGATATTTGGGTGAAGGGGAACAAGTTCAGTAGTGGAATCTAAGTTCTACAATTGTGCTGTGAACCCCAGGCACAACTGAGAGTCACAACAGAGTGCAATTCACCCCTATACAGAGGGCCAACACACATGTCCTATACACCACTTAAGTCCCACTTGAACTCTCTTTGGATTTCACCTAATAGGGAATAGAGCACAATTTAAAAAAACATTACCATTCATATCTATGTGATCCAAAAAACTTCACATATTAAAAACAAAGGTAAGCTAAAAAATAAATCCAGCTGTACTAGGAAAAAGTTAGCTATTTAAATGGCACAGTAATCAAGGCACAGGGCTGTCTTGGAATATAGGAATTGCCAGACTGGATCAGACCTGAGGTCCAGCCAGGGCCGGCGCAACCCATTAGGCGACCTAGGCGGTCGCCTAGGGCACTGCTATTTGGGGGGCGCCGGCGCCCCGGCAGTCCGTGGAATTTTGGGGGTGGGACCTTCCGCCGCCGCTGTCGGGGGCGGCATTTCGGGGGCGGGACCTTCCGCCGCCTAGGGCGCCAAAAAAGCTGGCAGCGCTCCTGGGTCTATTATGTAGTCACTGACAGGGGCCAGCACTAGATGCTTCAGAGGAAATTGCAAGAGACCTGGGAGTAGGTAGTTACGGGAAAATCTGACCCCAAGGAAAGTTTTGTTCTCCAGTGGTCACAGGTTGGCTTATGCCCTGATGCTGACTTCCTTACCCTCATTCAAGATTTCCATGTGAGCAGATTGAAAAAATATTTGACAAAAAATGGCTTTGTGGAAAAAAAAATCATTTTTTTGCAAAACATTTTTTTCAAAAACATTTTGTTTTAACAAACGGAAACAAAACATGTTCAAATAATTCCAAATAAAATATCTCATTTCTGTTTCCAAAACCCTTAAAAATATTCAGGTTTTTTTTTTAATCAAAAAACTATTTTTTTTGTTAATTTTCCACTAAAAAATAAAATGCAATAACAAAATCCTCTTTCGACCAGCCCTGGTTCTGATATGTGGCTTTCTGAACTCTAGGAGAGAAGAGAGGCCAGTTAGCACAAACAGGGCCTTTTTCATAATCTGACCTTGTAAACTAACTCTTTTCTATTGTGGCTGTTTTTGTAGCGATCACATCCTTGTATGGCTGAACTGTCTGTTTTCCTTATTTGACATTTTTATATTAAAAATATTTTGGCACTGACACAATATATCACACAAGTATTATCTGCACATGATATAGGGCAATGTTCAGGAATAAATTGAGTTGTAGAGTGTAATAACTGTGTCCATGTGTGTGGGGGGCATTGTATTAATTTAGATGGAAAAAATGAAGCAAAGATGTTAACCTAACCCACTCTCTGTCCAACATTAAACAGTGTTAAACAAGGTTCAGGGTTTGGTATAGAGACCTCAGCCGACCTAGTACCATGGCAAACACACCATTAAACATCCTTTTAACTTTTTCTTAAAGATACAGAAAAGAAGAAAAAACAGTGTAAGTATTTGAAATGTAAAGTACTCAATAAGGCTTTCATTTAACAACATCCCTTGGTCCCTTTCCCTTTAGCTGGAGAGAGTTTTAGAAGGAAAAAACCCTTATTTGACAAAAAGAACAGGAGTACTTGTGGCACCTTAGAGACTAACAAATTTATTTGGGCATAAGCTTTCGTGGACTACAAGTGGACTGTAGTCCACGCAAGCTTATGCTCAAATAAATTTGTTAGTTTCTAAGGTGCCACAAGTACCCCTGTTCTTTTTTCTGATACAGACTAACACGGCTGCTACTCTGAAACCTTATTTGACAGTCTCTTAGATGATAACAAAGATGGTAATAACTGTCCTTTTGGGAAAAAGAGAAGAAATTAGTTGAGATGGGCTGGAGCTGTTGTTGTTAAAATCCATTCCCATTTCATTTCTGGTAGTGTTTGGGTTTCAGCTGTAGCTGATCATGGTGGCAATGTTATTTGGGTCCCTCTCTCTTTAGTTCAGTCTGGTCAGGTCTTCTCTCAGGATGAGGGTGACGAAGGCCTGGGGTCCAGGAACCAAGGGTGGTAGCCAGGACGGTAAAGCTCACTCCAGTTGTGTACATCTGTTCTTCTCTATTTCCCACCCCCACCCCCTCTTTTTTTTAAAGGACCCACAAAGGGCCTGGTGAGTGGACTAGCCCATCCCCTCATTATTTTGTCCACCAATTAGGCCTAGTGTCAGACACACCAATTTTGGTTAATTAATTTCTGGTTCCATATCTTCTGTTTTTAACCAAGCATGATTTTAACGTAGTCCTTGAGTTATATCAGTAGGCCTTTTTGTTTAAACTAATTCAATTTTTCTCTCCCCCATCAAAATTTGTTGTTATAGGTTATTGTGACATTTTATGAACTTTTACATACTTTTTACAGTTGAGCTTACAGTGGGTAATTTTGTAGGCCCAATTACTACAAGAGGGACCCCATCAAACGTAGGACTGATCTCGTATTTTCTAATAATTCTGTATAGGATATTTTGGTTCCAGGTTCCTCATTATAGACTAATCTCTCAAACATCAGATTAGATGCAGGTTGAAAGAATGTCCACAACATCTCATATGTTAGAGTTTCACTTCCTACTATGATACTGAGCCACCATTTCCTTACAAAAAAATTACTAGGCTAGGGGGAAAATATTTTAGTATGTATAGTAGTTAGTAATGAGCATTCCTTAGGAATAAAATACATTTCTATAAAATAAATTATCTCCTATTTAACTGTACCAATGCTAGATAATAACGTAAGTCAGGCCCATACTAGAGCAGAGAATGATGGGAGTCACTTGCACAGAGTGAGTCAGTATCATGGCATGAAGTGAGTCATCTTTCAGCATGGCATAAGGTGATTCAGATCATAACCTTTCTTTCTTGCAAGGGCATACTTTATGCATGTACAAGTAATAAGGGTCAGTAGGGTGGTTAAAGATGCTATGACACTTTTTACAAGATTAAAGATGTTAACCCTAATGTCTTGATTATACTCCATATTCTTCCTACCTAAACATTATGTGATCATGTAATTAAAGAGTGTAACATGACACACATTCATAAGGGGCAGAATTAAGATTGTGTAAGAGGCTTGGAACTGCACAGGCAACTGTGATTCAGGTGATTCCTAACTTTTAAGGGCTTTGCTTTGTAACCTTAAAACTGTCTTTTAATGCAGTTTTTTATATTATAAGATGTGATGGTAGCCCCACCTATTATTAAGTTTACCTGAGGCTTCCCATTATAAGACCTTGTTGTCAGTTGCTTATAACTTTGCCAAACTTTAACCGTTCAGGCTGAAATTTTTGCATGCCAGGTCTCAGCCTCAAGCTGATTCCCCCCCCCCCAAAGTTTCATCCAAAATGATTTTGCCATCTCCAAAAGAGAGGCTAGAGAAAAATGTGTTGTTTTTGACCATGTCAATAAACTCTGACCACCTTTGTTTGAAAATCTCTAAAAAAACCTCCATGCTTTGGAGAAGGGACTTGACATTTGACAGCTAGTGGTCTTTGAGTCAGGAATATACCTGTTACTGTCCCTATAAAAATCTGTCTAAATTTGACCAAGGGATAAGCCTTTGAAAAAGTCACCAGTTTCACATGCTCCCTAGGTTTTAGCAGCTTAATCCCCAGAAGAGTCTGTCTACACAGGGCATGCTCCAACCTGGGGCTCTGAAGGATTTCCCGTGCCATTGCAGATCTGAGCTGCTGTGGGCCATGCCAAGGCCAAGCACCCATAATGAGAGCAGGAAGCTTGTCTCTCCTATGCTCTCAGTAACCCCACTGCTGGGCCCAGGTGGCATGGAGAAGGGAGCTGCTTGATTCAAATGCAGAGGGTACAAGAGCTGGACTTGGGGGCGGGGGGATATGGGGAATCGATTGGGACAAGGTGCTGGGGGAGGGGGTAACTAGGTATTTGAGGCGGGTGGGGAGGAAAACTGGGACTAGGAGTTGGGGTGGAGGGAGACACTGGAACTAGCTGAGCTAAAAAAATGGGATTAGGAATAAGTGAGGCAAATAGGGGTTGGGTGGAGACTGGGAGCGAGTAGATGAGGGGAGGACTGAGATTGGATGAGGGAGTCAGGGGGAGACTGGGACTGGATGGACAAGAAGACTAGGACTGAGAACCAGTGGGGCTGCAGGATGGAGGTGAAGAGGCAGGGGTGACAGAGCTGACAAGAAGCCAGGGTGTAGTGGGAAAACAGACTGGCTGGGCAAAGATTGGGACAAGGAACTGGGAGAGTGGGGTGGCGGAGAGACATTAAAATTGGACAAGGATCCCAGGGAGGGAGATTGGGGCTGGAAACTAGTGGGGACAGGGAACTTGGGTGGGGAAGGGCAACTGACAGCCAGAGTGGGGGAAAGAGATAGCTCAGATGAGGAGCCAGGAGGGGTGGAACTGGAGCTGGTAGGGCAATGAGACTGGGACTAAGATGAGAAGGCTGAGGAATGGAGACTGGGACTAGCTAGGTTAGGACTGGGACAAGGAACCAGAGGTTTTGTAAGCATAGATGGGACCACTGTGATCATTATGACTTCCTGTGTAACACAGGCCATAGAACTTCCCTGAATACATTCCTGTTTGAACTAGAGAATATATCTTTTAGAAAAACTCAATGCTGATTTAAATATTGACAGTGACGGATAAACGATCATCATACCTCTTGGTAAGTTGTTCCAATGGTTAGTTACCCTCACTGTTAAAAATTTGCACTGTATTTCCAGTCTGAATTTATCTAGCTTCAGCTTCCAGCCATTGGATCTTATTACATCTTTCTCTGCTAGATTAAAGAGCCCATTATCCAATTTTAGTTTCCCATCTAAGAATGTGATCAAGTCACCCCTTAACCTTCTCTTTGTTAAGCTCAATAGATTGAGCTCTTTGAGTCTATCACTATACGGCACACTTTTCAATCCTTTAATTATTCTTGTGGCTCTTCTCTGAACCCTCTCCAACTTATCAACATCCTTCTTGAATTGTGGGCACCAGAACTGGACACAGTATTCCAGTAGCAGTCACATCAGTGCTAAATACAGAGGGAATATAACTGTGTACAATAAAAATACATTGTTACTAACAAGTCACATGCCAGCCGTCACCATGATCACTTTTCTTGTACATTGTAGATTATAAACTCTTTGGGATGGCCATTATCTTCTTGAATGTCTGTACAGCATCTAGAACATTTTCTAAGCTACTTATAAAATAAGACCAATTTCTGGGGAGTAAATTGAAGATCTCATGATGCTTTTCAAAAGATGCTTAGTCTGCAGAAGAGAAGAATGAGGGGGGATTTGATAGCTGCTTTCAACTACCTGAAATGGGGTTCCAAAGAGGATGGATCTAGACTGTTCTCAGTGGTACCAGATGACAGAACAAGGAGTAATGGTCTCAAGTTGCAGTGGGGGAGGTTTAGATTGGATATTAGGAAAAACTTTTTCACTAGGAGGGTGGTGAAGCACTGGAATGGGTTACCTAGGGAGGTGGTGGAATCTCCTTCCTTAGAGGTTTTTAAGGTCAGGCTTGACAAAGCCCTGGCTGGGATGATTTAGTTGGGATTAGGTCCTGCTTTGAGCAGGAGGTTGGACTAGATGACCTCCTGAGGTCCCTTCCATCCCTGATATTCTATGATTCTATGAAAAAGGTGATCAACTTTTGGTGTTCTGGCCAAAATTCCCTCTCTCAATGAAACATGTACTAACGTCCCAGGTTGTTTGGGAACTATTGCTGAGCATGTAAAGGCTGACACATATGCCTACATGCACTTATGAGTAGGGTGACCAGATGTCCCAATTTTATAGGGACAGTCCCGATATTCGGGGCTTTGTCTTATATAGGCACTTATAACCCTGTCCTGATTTTTCATCTGGTCACCTTACTTATGAGGAAGTGTCATCTCAGGTATTTGTTTCAGTTAAGTCATTGATTTCATAGGTCTACCGCTTGTGCTACAGTATTATTTCGAAGAAATGACTGATAGGACACAAGCAAGAGTATGGAAATGTCACACAGTACTATTAAAAGATACCTTGTTCATTCTATGCATATAAAAACTCAGCCCTCTTTAAAATTTTATCAAGCTCCAGATATATCTAAGAACACATTAAGGGAGATGATAAAATCTGTAGTCACGGATCTTCTTATTTCCTTTGTGGCTTGTCACCAACAGTCCCCTACACCTGCCAACCTCTCTAGTCCTCTAGACTTTTCCCTTTGCTCCACTGTGACTGCAGCAAGCACTTGGCAACATACACTTGGCAGCATCTTTTGGCAACCCTGCTCCCTCAAGTATTTGACAGACTGAATACCTTTAACTCCATTCTACTTCGCTGAGGTAAGAGCTTAATTTTTCTTCTCTTCAGAAAGGCTCACAACAACTCGCTCCCATAATAGCTGGTAAACCAAATTGTCTTAAATAAAGCAAATTTTCTTTAACAAAGAAAGCAGAGAGCTAATTGAAGTATATACAGGTTGATTTTCTAGTAACTATAAGCAAAGAAACATTGATTCTCATAACTTATCCACATTGTACATACATAATATTTTAAATTAGCTAGACTGTTCAAACTTAATATACAGTGGGTAAAATTCTCCTCTCATTTATTCCTTTGCAATGAAGGTGTGTGAACAACAGTATACTATGGCACTGATTTTCCACAGTGGGAATGCGTAATAGCATCAGGTGGTTACAAATCAAACAAAAGTCCATTTACTTCATAGGTTAACTAGAACACTATTGCTGTTCAAAGCCAACCGATGATCAGTTCTCTCAGGTGAGGAGCAAACGATCACAGCCCATACAGCATACCATATGATGCAGCAGTTTTTGTACTGTACTAGCGGTGGTAATATTAAGTAAGAACTGGGTGGCCTAGCTGCTGGTGAAATGTGCTCAGACTGAGCTGATATGCACACATCTTGTAGTTTCTTCTCTGAATTCTGTCACCTGCCCCATAGGTGGCTGGAACATCTGCTGTGCATTCACATTCTCTCTCCTTTCTAATGATTGCTCCTGTTGTGTCTTCTACATTTAGCCTCTGCAAGTCCTCAGTTTAGTTGATGACTGTCTGACTTGTTCACCCAGCATTCCCCATAGTCATCAGAGTGAGGGGTGTATGTGTTTGAAGTGAACACAGTGGTGGCTGGCAGCTAGGGTAAATTGTAGACTCAAGAATGTGAGTGGGAAGGTCAGTCAAGCAGGATTAATATTGTGGATTCTGGCTCCTGTCCTAAAATATCAAAACCAGCCCTGCTCTCGGTCTGGCTTTGAGCAGAGTACAAGAGTTGGGTTGGTGTTGAGATTTCCATACATTTCTCAACATCCACAAATGTGTGCTTTGAAGGGCACAGAAAATCCACTCTATATCCAGCAGTTAGATGAATCCATCTGTGGGAGTGTGGTCTGAAAAAGCATCAGTAGTGAGGAAAAAAAGGTTGTTTTTAAAAGTTAGCAAGGTCTATATAGGGTTAAAAACATTATTTTAAAAAGTTAGGGGTGGGTAGGAAGCGGGAAGCTTTGGGGTGAGATGAGCAAGGGATGAAAGTGAGGGGAACAGCAAGAAGAAGCAACTTTGCTCATGTTCTCACATTTTATCCTGGTTCCCGATAGAAATGGGTGAGCTCAAAGGAGGGGAAGAGGTCAGCTGTGATCCTAAACAGGAGGAACAAAAGAATCTTCAAGGAGATTGTGGCCCTGCTGTGGTGGAGGAAGGATAAGCATACCGGCCCTTTAATTTTTGTAGTGTGAGCAGCTAGTAATTGGACCAACAGCTGGTGATCTGCCTGGCAACAGGGCTGGCAATTTGCTAGCACCTGGTGATCTGCCCAGCAACAGGCTTGAAAGCTTCATGTACATCAGCTGATCAATGCATATTTGTTATTTTACTAATCAGATCAGTGTTAAATGTAAAATAAATAAAGAAAGTGTTATCAGTCAAGACACACAGTGGAATGTGAACCCGGCACATAACTATGGACCTGATTCGGCAAAGTACTTAACCGTAAGTTAAATTTTATAGAAGCCAATGGGAATTAAATTCCTGTTTCAAGCTAAGCACATGTTTAAGTGCTTTGCTGAATCATGGTCTGTATACGCGGTATAATGCATAATGCTATCTGTGATAACAAACACTATAGTTAAGGTTGCATAGAAACTTCCCTGTTTTCTCTTGCTTATATTTATGAAAAATTCTCTTTTAGGGCTGAAACTTTCCAAACTTAGGATGAACCCAAGGATGAGTTTTCTTTTCCAATTTAAGGAAAATCTCTAAGTCCGTTATTGAGAAAGGAAAAAATATATACACCTTTTCAGAATGAAAAAAAGAACAGTTATGTTTTGTTTTGTTGTTGGTTTTTTCCCTCTTTCTTCTCACCACTAATTTAAGAACAGCTAAGCTATAGCACTTAACATGTGGCTAGTCCTCTTTGAAGGATAGTATAATAAAGGATATTACTCTATTCTACAGCAATAGTCCAAAACACTAACTCTTACAATAATAATGCTATTAGTGTCTGTGATGATGACTGTAGGATAATGTATTTATTTGTTTAAAACAAACTAAGTTTGAAAACAAAGTTATTAGTCTTCAGAACATGTTCAATAGGCAACTACTAAGATATTTAGAGGGTTGGCAGAATATGTTATTTTTAATCTTTTTGATTGATAATATAATTTATTTAAAGCATTTTTTCTATTTTTACTGATTTAATTTTCACTGTTGATTATGAGTTTTAAACTTTTTTGAAATTTTATCTATTTAAATGATCACAGTTTTGGGAAATTATGGAGGGTCAGAGAATAATAATATAATGACAATAGGTGATGAGATTCCAACAGTCTAAGTTTTATAACCATTAAAACACAAATTGTCAACATCATATGTCAAAATATACAAAGTAAATATCCTTAAATCAAACTTTAATAATTTCTCAAACAGCATTTTACTTACTTTGCCTATCTGTAAATTTTGATTATTTATCAATGGAAATATTTTTTAGTCAGTTTTTCAGTGTACAGTGAAATAGACATTTATTGACATTTACCTACACAAACCTAATCCTTCCAAGCCTAGCTATTTGGCAGAGTTTAAAGAAGCCCTGAGTACAGAGTGACAGCAATAAGGGAAGAGAGAGTTACACATTTTCTAGACAAGAAGAGAAATCTCCTCTTAGACTGCTGAGACAATTTGCATTAGGGAACCTGGAAATGTCTTACTGGGTATGTCTACACTGCAATTAGACACCGGTGGCTGGCCTGTGCCAGCTGACTTGGGCTCGTGGGGCTTGGGTTTCAGGGCTGTTTAATTGCGGTGTAGACATTCCAACTGGGGCTGCAGACAACCTCTGGGACCCTCCCAGCTCGCTAGGTCCTAGGGCCAGTGCTGCAGCCCAAGCCTGGACGTCTACACCACACTTAAACAGCCCGTAAGCCCGAGCCTCTTAGCCCGAGTCAACTGACATGGCCATCCATGGGTTTTTAATTGCAGTGTAGACATACTCACTGAAAATCACCGCAAAGCTCTCCCTCAAAACTATGTGACATCAGGGACAGAAGAAAATCACACAGATCATGTGATTTTAGGGTCTACGTGATTTTTGCAACATACCACAACTATCTGCAAATCCTAAACTTCCATAGTTTGTATATTTTTCTATTGTAGAAAGTCTGATTTGGGGAATTTGTCATATACAATTTATGAATTCTGTTTGTGATTATGAACTGTCTGTATCAGATTGCAAACTCCATTTTGATTGTAAGACTGGTCTTTGCCTTTCTGCTGTCTTTTTACCTCCATCTTGCACTAAAATTACACGGGCTAACACTAGACTGTAGTTAAATTTTGATGATCGTCCACTCAAATGGAGCATTCTTGGATAAAGAGATGGCTTCCACCCATGGCACAAGAGTTTTTCAGGTCTGAACTCTAGGGGACTGGTAACTGAGCAACAGATTGCGTGGTGGAAGACTTTAATCATGTGAGGAGATTGTTCATGGGTCTCTTGACAAAGGGGGATGGAGCTTATAAAAGAGAGGGTCTCTCATTGGCCACTTGAGAAGAAGTGACAAAGAAAAAAAGAAGAAAAAGGGAGGGAATACAACAGACAGACTCACTCTTTCCATTTTTCAGAGGGGAAGTCAAGTGTGGGAGGGCAAGGAGGAGAGAAAAAGCTCTTTAGAAAACAGATTTAAGGCCAAGGGAATACTCAAGGTGAAGAAATTGTGACAGGGAAATGCATATAGGTGTGTTTATTATTTTGTCTAGAACTGTATATTCCTTGTGTTAGCTACAGTCAAAAGTGTCTGTTTAGAAACCTTTGCAAAGCCTATCTCTGTGTCTGTTTTCTTCCCCTATCCTGTGTCCCTGAAGAGTTAAACTAGAAACCCAGAGTGTCCACAATGTTGGAGTTCTAGAAGCGGGTGTGCTTAAGCTACTGAGGTATCTGGGACCGGCAAGTAGTTCTCCTGGGACTGGAGGGCAGCTGAGGGGGTAACAAACAGAGTCTGTACCAACGTAGTACGTCAGAGGGTATGTCTACACTGCACACTAAGCTCAGGATCTGACCTGGGTGTGCGCCTAAGCCACCCTTCCATCCACATTGCAAATCAGCCGGAATCAGGACAACAAGTACTCAGGACTCTGGTCCTAGTACTGTGCTAGGGAACCTGAGTCCCACTGCAACTCAGGTGCAAGCCCTCTCATTTTGCAGTGTTGACGCAGCTGCACACCTGAATCAGAAGGTCTGTCTCATGCAGTATGGATGTGTTAGCATGGCTGTGAGACCTGGGTCCAGCAAGTGTAAACCCAGGTTTACAATGCAGCATGGATGCTCAAGCACTGGCTTGGAAACACCAAGTCCACAAGCTGGGTCCCACAGACCTAGGGTTAGTGCGCAGTGTAGACATACCCAGGGGAGAGACAGTGCTGCAGCCAACTGAGACCCAGGAAAGCTTAAGAGCCCTTGGGTCTAGAGATCCAACTTTGGAGTCAGGTGAGTGTCCGTCCAGCAGAAGGAACTTTATCAGGGCTGTGTGTGACAGTCTGAAGACAGTGGTTTCCCAATGTAGCTGTATATGCTGCTGCCTGTTTAATCCACCCTTGCAGAAAACTGTCTGCACCGCAGGCAAACAGCAGCAGAAAAGGTTTCAACTCATCCTCCATTACTCCATTCACATCAGAGAGGATATAACTAATGTGCTTAGAAGGGCCATTTAAAATGATTAAGAACTAGTATTTTCTCCTCCCTTCCCACACACCTTTTCTTAGAAGACCAAAAATAACATGTTTTCCCAAACAATTAAATGGAAAAACCTACATTTATACCAGGTTAAAGCTATACATTCAAATAAAAAAGATAAGACTTGCAAAATATAACATACCTCACAGTAACAATAGCTATGCACATTGCTTATGCAAAATATTTTCGATGATTAGCTATTCTGTTATTTTTATATCTAAATATTCGGTATCTGCAATGTGGATGAATTATGTATGAGATATTTTCATTATTGCATTTCCTGGCTTGTTTATTTAAGACTGAGATCTTAATATTGCATTAATGTAATATTTGGAGTGTCACATGCTTAAGAAAAAATCCCCCAAAACTTTCCTCAATTTCAATTGTGTCACAAAATATTTGAATGGAACAGGGTCCTCTCATATTCCCGCAAGATTAGATAAGAATCATTTGGGCCAATGAAGGCCTAGGGTAAACAGGTGTAATGTAGCTACACTGCTGTTGCTGGAGTTGCACCAACTTAGGGTTTAAATTGCTCTTTGTGTGGAGCCCAAATTCCCCAGAATTTGCCCCCTCAATTGGCCATGATCTGCTCTGCAGGCATGAATGGTATAACAGCATCTGCTTTAGCAGTGCACTGATGTTTGCCAGCAAGTCCCACATACTGTATATAGCTTAAGGAAAATGAACAGGAATTGTGTTTTCCTCTGCCATAATTTTCAGGTGGGCCCCAAACTCAGAAGCCACAAAGACTTGCCTAGCAACTAGCAAATTGTTTCCACTCCAGCAGCAGAGCTGTGCACAAGTGTACTAGGGAGCAGACTTGCGTACATGAGCTAGGCAAAAAGCCTAAGAAATGTTCCATATAAATACATATGCAAATTTACATGTACTCTCATAAAGTAGGCACCTCATGGCACAACTCTCCCCAAACCAATCTCTACCGCCCATATTCTTCAGTCTTCTCACACTATGTTTCATCTACATATCCTCTTTATCAAGTATCTTTTCTTCTTCTTCCTCTACCCCCCAAGTATCCACTATTGTTCCCCCATTCGTTCTCTCTTCTCCTCCTTCCCTATCCATTATGTCATACACAGGCTTCTCTTTTTGTTCTGAGTCCACTTCTTAGAATCTGCTGCTGCTGTTGCAATGCCACCTCTTACCTTACCCAACCTGCTGCTTAGCTTTCCTTCCCCGGACTTCCTCTGTGTCTCTCTCATTGGAGGAGAGGGGCAAGAAGCTAAGGAGAGGAACAACATTAATTGGATGACAAGGGACGAGAGAGGAAGGGAGTCTGAGCCACTGTCCTCATATTTCTTGGTAGTCAGCCAAAACCTAGAGACTCCACCAGGAAGGCTGGTGAGCTGTAGCCAGTCTCAGAAAGCCAAGGGTTAGGCAAGTCTAGTTGGACTTACAGCAGTGCACAACTGAGGGAAACATACTCAACACACGCGCCTAAACACATTACTTGGTGTCATGGTGGCAATCACCACACTGCTTCTATGGGTCAGAAGCACACGTGACAATTGGCAATGGGACTGCAGGATGGTAATGCCCATCAACACAATAATGAGTCACTCAATTGTACTTAACTGTCTAGTTTCTAAATTGTGTAAACTCTTTTGGGCATGGACTGGGCCTTCTTGTGTGTTTGTACAGCACTTACTAAATCTGGGGCACTACCAGAAACACAAACCTAGTTTTCCAACAAAGCAACACACATTTACCTAACTAGCTGTTTCCCTGGATTATTATTACTACTAATTATTTGTATTACTGTAGCACCTAGAGGCCCTCATCATAGATCAGGACCCAAGTGTGCTAGGCAGGGCCGGCTCTAGGCAACAGCTAAGGAAGCAGGTCCCTGGGAAGGCAAATCTGAAGGGGTGGCACTCCATCCGTTCTTGGGGCGGCACTCCGACTTCCCCCCCCCCCCCTTCTTTGGCGGCAGCTTTTTCATTTCTTCTTCTTCGGCGGCGCGGCAGCTTTGTCCTTTATTCCTTCTTCGGTGGCAGTTCGGCGGCAGCCTTTTCATTTCTTCTTCGGCGGCAGTTTGGCGGCATTTTTTTTTCATTTTTTCCTCTTCGGCTTTTTTTTTTTTTTTGCTTCACCACTTGGGGCGGCAAAAAAGGTAGAGCCGGCCCTGGTGCTAGGTGCTGTAAAAACACAGGACAAAAAGATGGTTCCTGCACCAAAAGGTAACAGTCCAACTCTCCACCTTCCCTCAATAACGCCTCCTTCCTGAGCCCACAACCGGCATCAAAGGGCTTGTCTGGAACCAGAGGAAATTTGGGCTTGTCTACACAGCACCAGCAGTGCACAGCAAGGATGTGATTTATAGAATGCTCAAATATACAGTGCTTCAACTGCCTCATGTAGATTCTGCTGTCATGCTGTAAGAGGTACCTAGTTCGCGGGACTCCGTTAGCACGAACTAGGTATCTCTTGGAGCATGTCAGCAGAGTCTACACGGGGCAGGAGGAGCACAGTACATTTGAGCACTCCATAAATCACACACCCCTGGTGTGCACTGCACGTAGACAAGCCCTTTGATGCAGGTTGTGGATACCACATTCTTTCCCCCGAAGTGTAGCTCCAATTCCTCATCCAGTATACTGTGTAATCCACAAACGGAGGGTTCTGACTGGTTGCCACTGGTCCTTTCTAGCTGTATGGCTAGCATATGCTAGATTGCTTTTGCCGGCTCATGCTCTTCTTGACATAGAGGTTCTAAAATTACATGAATCTGTGGTGGGTATGGAGAATTGCCCCTTGGTGGCCTGGGTCTGCTGCAGGGGCAGACTGTCTCAAAGCCTGGTTGCTTCACAGGGGAACATCACTGTAGTGGAATCACTTTAGTGACCTCTTAGAAAAGAGCTCACTGAAGAGGAAACAAAGACTGAAAGAGACTGAATAAAGGAGACACCCAAACAGAAGAAAAGGGAATGGGGGGAAGGTAAGTAGCCTTGGAAGAGAAAGAAGGAGGGGGAAAAAACCCCGGGAGATAGAGTAAGTTATTATTATTTAAAGAACATTTTTGTCAAAATATGACAAAGCTCAATTATTATTTATATATTTGTACACACATGGCTGAATCCTCAGCCTCGGTGAAGCTACACTGATTTATACCAGGTGAGGATCTGGCTCACCGTGGCAGGTATGGTTGAGATGTGGTATCTTGCCTTCGGTGACCCAGCTGGGGAGTAGCACCAAAGATGGTTCCTCTGCACTCCCTCTGTGGCAGGGAAGTGGCAGCAGCACTCCTTCCTTCAACTGCACAGGACCAGCTCCCCTTCACTCATCCAGTGGAGGAGCAACACCCTTGGGCCATCTTTAAGTCCTAGAGTGGCATAAGCAGCTTAAGCTCCTTTATAAGCTTTAAGTGCCTAAGTCTTCAAAGCTGCTTAAAGCCATTAAAGCTGTTTAAGCATCTTAAGACACTTGAGACTGTTGGCATGTTGTTTGGGGTTGTAGCATAATGTCCTAGCCTGTGAACCAGCCAGTCCACCCCTGAGTTAATAGGTTTGAACAGAGAAATTGCTAGGCTGGATCTGACCTTTGTAAACTCAACCTGGCTAAGTTTTGTTTGTTTATTTTTTAATTTCTCTTTTCACTCTGTGGATTTCAAGCTGTCCTTGAGAACCAGACAGGTTTGGCTGTTTGCCATGGAGTTCCTGCCGACCTTTAGTCACCTATGAATGCCAGGGAGTAACTTTGCAGACCTCAGTGGATCTGAACTCATAGCTATTACTGTCTGTCACGGGTCCAGGTGACCATCGCAATTCTGTTCACTCACTGGATTGCTGTGTGGGGACCCAGCCATTGAGTCCCCGTGTGTTTTAAGAACACTGACTCTGAATGCAGTCAGGCACTGTTGCTGTCTTTGGGCCCATGGGAACACTCTCTGGCATCCCCTCCTGAAAGCTGCAACCACGTGGACCCCTTGCCCAGCCAGCCTCTTGAACCCATGCTGACCCTTCCGACTCTCCCCATAGCTTAAACACATCCTCTCCCTGACTTCTACCTCAAGATATGAGCCTTCTGGTTTACCTCTTGAAGGGAGCACATGATAAGAGTAGCATATAACACACAGACACTTAGCACAGGATTCTACAGCACTTTTGCTCTTTCTTTAATAGCACAAGAATTACACAGGTCTATACAAAAATAATAAATCCTCCATGCATTTCCCTGCCTTGGTTTCCTCACCACTCCAGAACATTCTTTGAGATGGAATCATGGTTGTCTGGGGCCATCCAGTTTCCTCTGCTGCAGTGCATGCCTTGAGTTCTGAAATGTGGTGCCTTCTCCTTCCCTCTCCTCAAGCTGCCTCCTCTGACCTTGGCTTGTCTGTCCCCTTCCCCCTTCTGCCCAAACTTTGTGCATGTGTGAGTCTTCCCTTTGTGAGTCCTTTTATAACCTTCTGTTTGGTCACCTCTCTCTCTTTGTCCTGCTTGGGGGATTTCCACTCTCTCTACTTCCTCCTCTCTTCAGACCACAGGAGGAAGCATTTTCTCCTAGGCTCCAGCAAACTCACTGTCCAAAAGTGCTTCACCCGAAACAGGTGGTCTTTGAGCTCTAAAGACCCACCATTGTACCTGGTCTGGGAGATACATACTTAAGGCTCGTCGGCAATAGTGGATGTAGAGATAGAGGTTGATCCCAGGAAGAAGAGCTCTGTGTAGCATGAAAGCTTGTCTCTCTCACCAACAGAAGTTGGTCCAGTAAAAGATATTACCTCACCCACCTTGTCTCACACAGATAGAGGCACATTCATGATACAGCAATTTTCATAGCGACAACTTCATAACATCAATGAGAATTCATAAGTTGTATTCATAAGTTCCCCAAATCACCACACTATCACATTCATCCACTTGCATAAAACGTCAAACCAGTAATCCATCTAGTTGAAAAGATATTATTAGTACACCTCTCATTTGATATTTAAAAGTCATGGATAGCTTTAAAAGAACATGAAAACCATGAAAGTCATGGCCAAATTTAGAAGGCAAAGCTTTAGCCACTTTTAGATATGGACTAAAACCAGAGCTTTGCATTTGAACACATGAATTTTGGGAAAGTTCTTCATGTATTTTAGATATCGTAATCTGGAATCACTGTGCTTCCTGCATGTTAACTAGTGAAAGTAAAGGCAACAAGTAGATGCTCTGCTATCTCTCTTCAAGTCTCTGCTTTGCATAAGCTTGGAAAATTGGTCTTATACTTCTGAGGCCTGGTCTACCCTAGGTGTGCATTGCTGGTATAGTGATACCAGTATGCTATACCAGCAAAGCAGTCTTAGTATGGATGCATCTTATATTGTGCTTTATATTCCAGCCCCCCTGTGGGAAATGAGTTATACCTGCAGAAGTGTAGTGTCACAGACCTGAGTGAACTCCCCCTTGCTGGACTCTAACCAGGCTGCTGTGCTTGGATCCAAACCTAGGATCTGATGTGTTTCTGACCTCCCCTGGGTCTCAGCAGGCTTCATCCACTCTCTCTTTCTTTGGCCTCTAGGCTTACTTCCTGGACATAGACTCTCTGTCTAGTATCACTTCTCAGGAGTGAGACCCCAAAGTACAGCTGCCCTATGCTCCAGGACCAGTGTTGATTCCCCAAGATGCCCCAGTAGCTCAAGCACACTCTTTCCCAGAACTTTGTCCTTGTGGGTACTCCGGTTTATAGTTTAACCCTTTGGGAACACGTGATAGTTGAAGCAAGAAAACACAGACCTTGCCAGAGGAATTCTAAACCTATCACACTTTATTCATAGACAACAAAAGAGATATTCAGATCTATGCAAAAGAAGAAACACCTGCATGCAAATCCCTGCCTCACTTTACTCACCATTCTAAGAGTCCTTTGGGATTCAGTCAGTGTCTGTTCAGGAAGTCCAGGATTCTACTGTATCCCCCCTCCTTTCTTCCTTACTCCAACTCAGTTTTGCCTTCTTATTCTGGTCATTGAGAGACAGCTACTCAGCGCAGACCGTGCCATTTTATAACTTCCAGTGGTGTCTGTCAGGTGACCTCTCTGATCTGCTTCAAGTGCCCATCAGGTGACCAAAATCTCCCATCAGGTGATTTGTTGCTTGGTTACCAGCCCACCTGAGAGAAGTGGATTTCCTTCGGTGGTAGTCAGCCCTCCATTGTTAGCCCTCTGCTAGGTGCAAGAATTTCTCGTGATACCTCCAATGTGTTTCAAGCTCAATATGAAGGCTACAGAGCCAACGTGAAAGCACAGAACAGATTTACAATCAAAATGGCCTTCACAAAAAAAAAAAAAATGGAGGTTGCAGATTGATACAGATAATATGCAGACATATATTAATTAGGGCTGTCAAACTATTAAAAAAATTAATCTCGATAAAAAAAATTAATTGTGATTAATCGTGCTGTTAATAATAGTATACCATTTATTTAAATATTTTTCAATGTTTTCTACATTTTCAAATATATTGATTTCAATTACAATGCAGAATACAATGTGTACAATGCTCACTTTATATTTATTTTTTATTACAAGTATTTGCACTGTTAAAAACAAAAGAAATTGTATTTTTCAATTCACCTAATACAAGTACTGTAGTCCAATCTCATTATTATGAAAGTTGAACTTACAAATGTAGAATTATGTACAAAACCTCCCTGCATTCAAAAATAAAACAATGTAAAACTTTAGAGCCTACAAGCCCAATCAGTCCTACTTCTTGTTCAGCCAATCGCTCAGACAAACAAGTTTGTTTACATTTGCAGAAGATAATGGTGCCTGCTTCTTGTTTACAATGTCATCTGAAAGCGAGAACAGGTGTTTGCATGGCACTGTTGTAGCCGGCGTCATAAGATGCCAGATGCGCTAAAGATTCATATGTCCCTTGATGCTTCAACCACCATTCCAGAGGACATGTGACCATGCTGATGACAGGTTCTGCTCGATAACGATCCAAAGCAGTGCAGACTAATGCATGTTCATTTTCATCATCTGAGTCAGATGCCACCAGCAGAAGGTCGATTTTCTTTTTTGGCAGTTTGGGTTCTGTAGTTTCTGCATCAAAGTGTTGCTCTTTTAAGACATCTGAAAGTATGCTCCACACTTCGTCCCTCTGAGATTTTGGAAGGCACTTCAGATTCTTAAACCTTGGGTCGAGTGCTGTAGCTATCTTTAAAAATTTCACATTGGTATCTTCTTTGCATTTTGTCAAATTTGTAGTGAAAGTGTTCTTAAAACGAACAATATGCTGGGTCATCATCCAAGACTGCTATAATATGAAATATATGGCAGAATGTGGGTAAAACAGAGCAGGAGACATACAATTCTCCCCCAAGGAGTTCAGTCACAAATTTAATTAACGCATTATTTTTTGACGAGAGTCATCAGCGTGGAAGCATGTCCTCTGGAATGATGGCCGAAGCATGAAGAGGCATACGAATCTTTAGCGCATCTGGAACATAAATATTGTGCAACACCAGCTACAACAGTGCCCTGTGAACACCTGTTCTCACTTTCAGGTGCATTGTAATTAAGAAGTGGGCAGCATTATCTCCCATAAATGTTTTGCCAGTATATCTGTGTCAACGCTAGGTGCTCTTGCTGGAACAGCTATGTTGGTCAGGGATCACACCTCTTCATCACCCTGATTGACATAGCTATGATGGCATAAGTTTGTAGTGTAAACCTGGATGGAATTCAACACTTCACTGAAATAAATTTGATCTTGCTGCAGCAGATCCCCTCTGATGTACTTGTTGCTCTCTTGGAGTCCCTTATTAGGAGTGCAAAATTCTAATCTGGGGTCCAAATCTTTGTTTCAGTTAAGTTTGCTCGTTAGTCTCATTGCTCTCTGAGTTCTGGTGGTAGGGGACAACCAAGCAGCACATAACAACATGAAGAAAGCCCTAGCAAAGTCAGTTTTGCTGGATATACTATAAGGCAGTGTTTTATTAGAGAAAAAGGTGTGTTCTGAACTCGAAGTAAAATCCTAGTGAAGACAAGGCAGACTGTAGTTGTCACATGAGTTTGCAGATCAAGTTAAAGACTAGGGTTTTAATAGGACCTACTAACTCATGTGACAACTACAATCTGCCTTTTCTTCACTAGGATTTTATTTTGAGTTAGCTAACGCGAGTTAAGAGACGCACCTTTTTTCTTAGTGAAGACAAGGCCTTAGGAGTTAAATGTTAAATTGAAATAATTGCTCCTGAACACAGAGATTTAATAGCATTTTTTCCGCCTTATTCAACATTGTACTTGTTTTAGTAGCTGTGCCTTCAATACGTTACAAATGGCACTGTTCCCTATCATGTTGTATACTTCAGTCCCCACATGGAGAGCCCATTTATTGAGTCCACAGTCTTCAACCACAAAGCTCTTTTCATCCATGATACAGATACTTTATCAGGGCAGAGCTCTTTCTCTTTTTCCAGCTGGCACAGGCAGCAGCAAGGATAGAGTTCTAGACTCCTTGCTATCTTGAAAGATCTACTTTCTTTAGTCATTACAAAGTAATAAGTCAGAGGTTCTCAACCTTTTTCTTTCTGAGAGCCTTCCCCCCTCCCCCCCAACATGCTAGAAAAACTCCACGGCCCACCTGTGCCACAATAACTGGTTTTCTGCATATAAAAGCTAGGGCTGGCATTAGGGGGTAGCAAGCAGGGCAACTGCCTGGGGCCCCATGCCACAGGGGCCCCATGAAGCTACATTGCTCAGGCTTCAGCTTCAACCCCAGGTAACGGGGCTCAGGGACTGGGCTTCAGCCCCATTCGGTGGGGCTTCGGCTTTCTGCCTTGGGCCCCAGCAAGTCTAATGCTGGCCCTTCGTGGAGGCCCCCCCTGAAACCTGCTTGAGGCCCCCTAGGGGGCCCCGGGCCCCTGGTTGAGAACTACTGTAATGAGTGATCCAAGTCTGTTTGATCATGTCCTGGTCCCTGCTGGATAAGAGTCTGCATCACAAACACTAATTACAATTGCGTACAATTAGGAGTTTTAGAGAGAGGTTCAGAAATGGAATAGTAAAGGGCGTTACAGTTTAAAATGGAGGTGCATGGGCAAGTTGTGTGAGGGGGCTTACACATTGCTTTTCTGCACTATGCCCAGTTGGTTTCATGAGCTATACATTCACCCCACACATTAGAATATACTGAAATAACACAACAGGAAGTATTTCTTAACAGTGAGACTTCTTAGACTGTGGAATTATCTTATTATGGAAATGTTGGAAGCCCCATTGCTTTAATCATTTAAACTAAAGTAGGCAAAGCACTAGAAAACAGGGCACAACTCTGCATGGTAAGAAGGATGAATAAGATGAGCTAATAGATTTTTTACATGTCTAAAATGTCTGTGAACAAAATAATGCAGTAAAAATTGCAAATGGGCAGCTCTAAGTTAGCTCAAGTTTCTACATCCTGGGATTCCCAGGACATAACATTACCGTTTAAACTAGGGCTCGGTCTACACTACAAACATTTGTCAGCATAGCTAGGTTGGTTAGGGATGTGTAAGAGGTGTGATCGCTGATTGACATAACTGTGCCTAGTGTAGACACAGTTATACTAGCAAAAATTCGCTGGGATAGCTTATTTTGCTTGGGGAGGCTAGAATAAGCTTTACCTGCAAAAGCTCAATTTTGCCAGTATAAACTGCAGTCACATCAGGAGCACTTTGCTGGTATGTATTATAAGGGGCTTACCATCAATCAAATGTTGTCCCCGCCCCTGACCTGTCAGGCCCTGCCCATCTATCACCCTAAGACCTGCCATGTGGGGTATTACTTCCGGGGTCAAGATGGATACATGACTCGAAGCAAGGGGTGGCCTGTGACCCCTCCAGAAACTCCTCCCATGGCCCTCTACCAATCCGGATGGGTTTTGCCCCCATAGGACCACCCCAAGAGGAGATTTGACCAATTGGGAGAAGTTCTGGGGTGGGGTGAGCCGTCTGGAAGTGGGTCATGTGACCCCTCTAAGAACTCCTCCCATCGCCCTCTACCAATTGGGGTGGATTTCAGTCCCCTTAGGCTGTCCCAATCAGAATAGGGGTAGCGCATAGGTCTAAGCCGGAACCCCCCAATCTGTGGACCTTGACGGTTGGCCAGCTGGCAGAACCCGGCCCGTAAGTCCCAGCGATGCACAGAAGAGGCCATCTTATTCCAAGAATGTGTGTTTCAGAAATCGTGGAAACGCTGAGTGGAAACATGGACTCCTTCACCACCTCTGTGAAAACTTCAGAATTTGTTTTAGCTCCGAGGGCCTTCAACTGCCTGCAGAGAAAGCACTACATCAGTGATAGACAGTTCCGAGGAGGAGGAGGGAGCGGCTGAGGGGAGCCCTTTGGCCCAGCCATTGATGGATACGCTGGAACCCAACCCCAAAACCCAGCCGTTTGTGAGGCAGACCAATGAGCTGCATGGAACCAGTAGGAACTGAACCGGGGTTGTGTAAATCTTAAAAAAAATAGGCGTGGGGCTTACAGTTGTTTCTTTTCTGAAAATCTCTTGACAGCTCAATGATACCTTTCTAGAGGCCCAGGAGAGCGTTGCATCAGACAGTAAAGATGAATTGAGCCCATCTTATTTTTGCTCAATGCCGGTACAAATTGCTGATGAGGATGCTGAGGATGACGGCTATATGGATTTAAGGAGAACCCTTGGCATAGAACTAACAGAGCCAGTGCCATGTCATGAGCATAAAAAAATCATGCAGTCTATTGTATGTGTTGCTGTTTATGCTGTCCTTAATCACTGCCTTAGGGAGAAGCTTTTCAAAGACTGTGAGGGCTGTGTCATAGACGCACCAGGCCACCGGCACCATGACTGTGTGACTTGGACTTCGGAGGATATAAACTGCAAGCTCCGGGACCTGTGCGCTGACCTGTGTTTGGAAAGCTTATTAAATGCTGTTATTGCCATAGGTTATGCTTTGCAATGTCTGTACCTAACCCAAGAAAATTTAGCACAAGGGGTGACCTTGGTAAATGCTGTGCAAAGTGCTCGACACCCAACAGTGTTTTAAAGAAAATGACCAAACCGGAGGATACCTGCTTAGCGCATTATATTGACCGTCAGGTTTGCACAAACAATTACCGAACCCTGCTTAAGAAAAAGACTATTTGTAAGAAATCTAAAAGGATTAAGTTAGAGAATGGTGAGGGGACAATCATGCGATATAAAGCTTGGTAGCTGTAAATAAAAATATCTATTGAAAAAGGCTTTGTGACTATCTGTGTTTCTGTTAGGTCTGTGTGGCCCTTAAATAAGATAAAAGTTTTGATGGAGCATTTTGGTTTGTTTTTAAGGGGCTGTATGTCTTTTAAATAAAAAAAACCCCACAATAGTTTGTGAGAACCCAGCTGAACTCGTGTCTTTGTGTAAACTCCTGAGGTTTTATTTAAACTGTCCAAAAGCGTCTACAAACTCCTGGGGTTATGTTTAAACTGTCCAATAGCATTCTACAAACTCCTGAGGTTTTATTTCATTTAATATTAATCAGAGCTCACCATCCCTACCCACCCACCTTCCCTACTGTGGGTGTACACCCATCAAACTTAATTACTGATCACTAATACGTTTAACTCTGATGGAAACAAGGGTGGATAATCATATCTAGAACTACACCTACAGACTCAAGGCAGTAGAGTCAGTAGGGGTGTGGTTAAACCATTCAGTTCAACAGGGTGAGTCAGCTCTATTGTACTCAAACACATGTCTCAAACATCCCTGTTTTATACACAATATAGGAGCTTTTTTTGCTTTAAACACGTTTTTGTTTTTCTCAGGATTCTACTACACACATTTCAGGTTTTCGCTGTAAATAGGGCTCTTTACACAAAGACACGAGAGCTGGGTTCTCACAAACTATTTTTTTGTTTGTTTTTTGTTTAAAAGACATACAGCCCCTTGAAAACAAACCAAGATGCTCTATCAAAACTTTTATCTTATTTAAGGGCCACACAGACCTATACTCTGGTATAATATACTGGAAAAACCAACAGTGTAGTATATAAAATATGTTAAGTAGAAATTAGGCTTTGGCCTAAACTTAGCCTAAGTGTAGAGGAGTATGGGAAATTGAGATTGCTAGTGTGGAAAAGTCACAGATAAGTGGGAGACAGTAAGATGGGAAAATTGAAGTCAGCAAGGACATGACCCAAGGTTATGTTGCCGTTACATTATGGTTATAACTGGTTTAAGCAAGGTTTTTAATGAGTGTTTTTGAGAATTGGGAATGTTTTATTAAATGCTATCTATATTGATAGCATGGGAAGGACATTGGTGTAGATGTCAATTTAAATACAGTAATGTGTAATGTAAAGAGGCAATAAGGAGTTATCAGAAATATAATTATGGTAAGGGGTAGTTTAATGTTAATTAGTATGATAATGGATTATAAAAGGAGTAGTTTTGTTAATTTGGGGAGAGCTCCAACTAACATCAGCAGGGTACCATTAGGTTCCAGGATTATAAGGCTGTACTTCACTCTGCTGTCAACGGCTTTATCACCCATTGATACATTATTTAATCTTTGAGTGTAAGTATAATTGCAGTATTGGGTAAGTGGTCATGGCATGCCTGTTTGCTTAACTAATCATTTTCCTTTTAAATAAAGTTTCATTTTTATCAAAGTGTCACCTAGTGGTCCTCTACTAAATAATTTTTCTGTAACCAACCTAGAGGCTCAGATCTGTAAACTAAAGCTTTGTCTACACTAGTACTTTTGTTGGCAAAACTTTTGTTGGTCAGGGGTGTGAAAAAAACACCTCCCCCCCTCCCCTGAGCAACATAATTTTCACTAACAAAAGCGCCGGTGTGGACAGTGCTATGTGGCGGGAGATGCTCTCTTGCTAATATAGCTACTGCCGCTCATTAGGGATGGTTTAATTAGGCTGGCAGGTGAGCTCTCTCCTGCCAGCATAGAGTGGCTACACAGGAGACCTTACTGCAGCGCAGCTGCAGTGGTACAGCTGTGCCACTGTATGGTCCGTAGTGTAGACGTAGCCTTAGTTAGGTTTTTATTGCACCCTTATCTTTAACAATGTAATATAAATTGGGGGCATTTCAACATAAAGGTCACAAAATGTAACAACTGGCAAAGTATTCCTTTGCCCCGCCCTAGTTCTCACCTTTGTAACATATATACTAGCTTTAAAACAGTGTCATCAGGAGGAGAGGGATAACCTTATTCAAAGCTTATAAAATCTGCTATGAGAAATATCTGTTGCTGGAGGAAAAACAATGAGTTCAGTGTTACAGGGGCAAATCCAGTGTTTAAATAAACAATAGTTTACAGATAATTCCAGGACACAGCAGAGAAAACATGGATAAGAGTAAAAAGGTTAAAGGTACATTACTGGAGCTGTTTTTGTGATAGTGACTAGGAACTGATTTTGGACTTGTCTAAGAGCGCTAGAATATTATGTTTTCCCTCTCTGAGACTATATATGCAACCTAAGCAAGAAGGAGAAGGCTTCTTCATCAACAGATATGGCATCCATGTAAACACAGCTGTCAACTCAACCTAAATTTGCAGGCATTCTTTCAAAATAAACTCCTCATCCCCATACGTGGAGTTGGAGTTTCCTCATCCAGATTTTGGCTGCAGGTCAGTACAACCACTGAGCAGCATTTAGAGTTTGGATGCAGCCCAGTGTTTTGATTGGCCAGCAGCCAAGAAAGTACTTAGATAAAGGCTGGGGAGAGAGTTGGGATAGTGCATGGTAAAGGTGACCTGAGTGGGAGCATGAGGCCTCGCAGATCTCACACCCAGGTCTGCAGGCAGTGCTCAGATTGCAGCGACACCCCAGTAGCTCACTAGTACCAGTAGGGAGTGTGGGCTGGTGGACCCTAAATCACCATAGGCACTGCCCACATGGCTCCCAATTGGAGGAGATGTCCAGTCTCTCCAATTGGCTCAGACTCACCAGAAGAAGGCACTAGGTGAGTTGTTGGCTGGCTGCTACATTTTGCAATTTGTTCAAACAGGAACAAGAGTTTTGATAATTCTCAAAGTTATTCAAGCTATTTTTTATTTTCCAGCTATAAGTCTTTGAAGAATGCCACTCAGATGAGAGAGAAAATGTCTGAAAAATTTCCTGGCCGTTGGCCTGAGATGTGTCATCCAGTTTCAGGTCCCTACACCTTTGGGACACGACATATCCGATAACCTGGAAAGTTCACAAGTGAGTTTTAAATTTGGGTTTGGTTTCAGCATCTCTCTGTTTTCTTTGATGTGGACCAACTCTAAGAATTTAACCAAATCTAAATCTTTTTTTTTTTAAGAGCTAAATTCTACAGCCAGACAAGAACTATAAGGTTTGAGCCTGATCAATGCATCTTGAAATGTCAACAGTGTCCTTATTGTATTCTAGGCATAGGTTAAGCAGGTGCTGCTGATCTGGAAATCAGACAGTAGTGTTGGAACTCACTTCTCCATTAATGCGCCTGCAGGAATGGCATTTGCAACATAGGAATTGCCATACTGGATCAGACCCAATGTCCACCTAGTCCAGTATCCTGTCTTGGACAGTGGCCAGTTTCAGATGCCTCAGAGAAAGGTGTAAGAACCTCACAGTAGTCAGACATTGATTACATTTTAGCGTTTCTTTCTAAAGTTCTTAGCCAGGACATAATTAAGAATTTTAATTATTTCAGTACTTAAGTATTTTGTTTAACATTAATGGGTCAGATTATCCTTTCAGCTGCAGCAGCTCAATTCTGTTATTTCATTGGAATTCCACTTTTTTATTAAATACATATTTAACCACTGGGGCTATTAATGGCTTATTGATAGCAAGCTGAGATATTGGCTAGATATAAAATTAATGCTCTATTTGCTCTTTAAACCCTTCTCAGATGATGCTAAATTAGAAGGGTAAAAGCACTGAGCTGCCTGAATGCCATCTTCTTTGATCCTTTGCATTTGTTTTCTTCTCTCTCTGGAGAAGTGGATGTAGACATATAATTTAAATCACTGCACCACTAATCCGTTTATATTATATTCTGATATAATATAATCAGTTGGATTCTGCTAGGAATATAAAATTCTACATGGAAGATGTGTAAGTGTGAGGAAGTGTTATGATTTTTGTTTCAATATATATTGATGAGTAATTGGGCGCTTTTTAATTTCATTCAGGTCAAAAACCATATTTTTGCTTTTGATATGTGAAAAAGGAAAACATTTATTAAAATACAGACATTGAAATTAAAACGCCACAATTAGTCTCCCATTTTTCTTCTGCATGTGTTTCTTTTGTCCATTTGTGGACTTGAAAGAATGCTTGTTTTACATCAGTGGCAATATACAAATTTTATCTTGAGTTAATTGGTGTCATTTTCCAAGCCCTGCTCCTTTTTCAGATCTCTTCATTCCTCCTCTAGCCATAGTCTGCCTTTGCACAGCCTGTCCCCTCATCAAAATGCTTTTGTGTCTGCTCATAGCCCTGTACCTACAGCATACTCCCTCTTAGATCATGGTATTGTGTATTGCCTCAGCAACCTCTTCTGTATGCACTGCCCATCTTGGCACAAAGGCCTATGCTCTCTCTGTACCCCTTTCTCTCTCATCTTTTGTTGAAGCCTGCATTCATATCCAAAGTATCCTCTACCCAGCCTTTTATGTGGTGTGCTTTAAACCCTTTTATTCCTTTGATGAACATTCTCAGCTACCCATTCTCTCCCTTACAGGGAGGTGGATCTTCCTCAAAGTTATTATGCAGCAAGAAGAGACTAGGCCCCATTATTTGAATGTCTTTTTGATTTCACACGTCGTTTAAATGAATTGAATATATGTGTAACCAATGATTGCCCATTAAAGTAGCTACACTGTTCAGTGCTTTTCAGTAGGGAAGAGAAATTAAAACCACTGTGAGTAAAGAAGCATGAATCAGGCTTTGTGCTGCTTTCTTTGAATTCATATTAGATGACAAATCCCATATTAATACCCCATAGATACTTCTATAGCTACCAAGAGTTCATCATGACTTACAATATTACAATAAAGGGAAAAGAAATGAATGATTCGATTATGATTTTAAAGCTTTCCTGTTTTTATGAAAATCATTATATTATTTGCAGAGGAATGTACCAGAAAAAGTGGTTCAGTGTCAGATTTTTTAGTATTATAAAGTCCCTTTTAGAATTATTATTAGGGATAGAGAAAGTAAGGCACAGGGTGCCTTTAATTAAAAAAATTTTTTTGGTGGTCTTAAAACTAGCCCTTATACAACATTTTTTGCATCACAAAACCACTACGACAATTTGTCTCCACTGGGGGGGGGTGGTGGTGGTGGTAATGGGGTGTTGTTGTTGTTGAATATTTGAACAGCAGGGTATCTGGCTGGGATAGAAACAACAGCAGTAAAGCTAGTAAGGGGAAGTTTACACAACATCTGCTTAGTCTATGCCTAGCTACAGCCACTATAATTAATCTTGCACTTTATAGAGCAAAAATATGTTTTTTTTTAAGATAGATTTTCTACTATAAACTTATTTTCTGCAAAATAAATGACAGCCTTACAGATTACCAGCCCATTAAAACAGCATTAAGAAATGTTAAATGGGTTTGATTTAAACACACACAGGCAAATTCTGATCACAGTTACTTGGGTGTAGCTCCCATTGACCTTAGTGGGAGCTGCACTTCCACCCATTTAACTAAGTGCAAAATTTGGCCCATAAATAAGGAAAAAATTCAGAGTAAGGCTGAAACTGACTTCAGCTAAACCTGTTAGAATTAAATCTTCTAGAAATACATTTGAGATTCATTCCACTAAATTCTCCTAGGCTTCCAGAGGCAACAGCAGATCCCAAGGTACCAACTGTTTGAAGACTTTGTTTAGATATCTGGACATATTAATTAATAACAGCATTTTATTCTTACTTTGGAATTGCCGTGAGGTTTCAGAATTTAACATAGGCCTTTAGGCCCAAATCCTGCCCCAAAGCTCTGCTCCCTTTACACAGCTCAGGCAGAGCAAAGGGAGCAGTAACTCTCAGCCTCCTTCTGGCTGGGGATTCTCCCAGCATGAGAGACTTTCAGTGGGCTTAGAGGCAGAGTAGAGCATGCTTCTTTGCTACACCCTTGCAGGTAGGGTTGCCAATATTCTAATCACACAAAATGGAACACTCCTGCCCCGCCCCTTCTGAAGCCCCGCCCCCTGGTTACTCCATCCCCCCTCCCTCCGTCACTTGCTCGTCCCCACCCTCACTCACTTTCACGGAGCTGGGGCAGGGGGTTGGAATGCGGGAGGGCTTGAGGGCTCCAGTTGGGGGTGTGGGCTCTGGGGTGGGGCCAGAGATGATGGGTTTGGGGTACAAGAGGGGGCTCTGGGCTGGGGGTTTGGAGTGCGGGAGGGGGTGTGGGTTCCATCTGAGGGTGTGGGCTCTGGGGTGGGGCTGGGGATGAAGGGTTTTGGCTGCGAGAGGGGACTCCAGGCTGGGGCAAGGGGGGGAGTGTGGGGTCCCTGCGGTGCTTACTGCGTTTCCGAGGAAGCGGCTGCCAGGTCCCTGTGGTCTCTAGGTGCATATGCGGCCAGGCGGCTCTGCGCAGTGCGCATTGCCTTCACGCCCACAGGCGCCGCCACCTGCAGCTCCCATTGGTCGCGGTTCCTGGCCAATGGGAGCTGCGGAGCTGGTGCTGGGGGCAGGGGCAGTGCGCAGAGCCTCCCTGGTGGCTGCTTCCAGGAGCAGCATGGAGCCAGGGCAGGTACGGAGCCTGCCTTAGCTCCGGGTCCCCACTGTGCCGCTGACCAGACTTTTAACGGTCCGGTCGGTGGTGCCGACCAGAGCTGCCACGGTCCCTTTTCGACCAGGCGTTGCAGTTGAAAACCAGACACCTGGTAACCCTACTTGCAGCCCCAAGGATAGGGTGTGTGTCTGAAGCAATCTGTGCTATGGCAATCCCTGGCTGGCAGATGCCCTTTGGGGCTGTAGTCAGCTGCTGTATCATAGTTTAAGGACAATTTACAACTGGTCCAGGGTGCCATAAACAGCTCTTTTTTACCTCTGCAGATGCAATCAGCAGAAACTGGGTGCCGCTGAGGATCTGCCCCTTAGTGTTTAATCCTTTGAATATTTTGTGTGTGTAACAATTACTTTTTTTAGGGTGGTGTTATGAGCTGGGTGAAACCTTGTTATTGGCTGACTTAAAAAACCTCAGTGAGGTTGATGGGTGTGACTATATCCTTCAATTAGCATAACTAAGGATGAGTTAATCACAACCCCTTACCTAAAACAAAAGAGGTAGGTGAACAGGGCCTGGAGTTTTAGACTGGGTGAGTAGAGGAGCTTTTGCTGAGCATGATCTTGGGCAAAGCATATGTGCAGTGGTGCCCACAGCTGTGCAGCCTCTCCATCATGATGGGTGCAGCCAAAATTGAGTCAGTGACATTGTGAGCGTGGGGATCGCAGTGCTGCTTACATTTGGCCTGTTGTGACAATTGGTCTGTATAACTTTTGCCTACGTGGAAATTAACCATAAAAATAGGTCAAGTTGTTTTTAATGAGTGTTATAAACAGGTGCAAGAAAACTACACCAAGAGACGAAATTAGTCCAAACAAAAAGGCCAACCTGATATAATTCAAGAACTATTTTGAAATAATGCGTAGTAAAAACAGAAGATGTGGAACTGTAAATTAATGAAACAAAATTGGTGTGTTGGAAATTAGGCCTAATTGGTGAACAAAATAATGAGGGGATAGGTTGTTCCACCCATCACTCCCGTGTGGGTCCTTAAAGAAAGGGATTTCTGGCAGAAAATATAGAAAAAATGGGTGGGGTGTGTGTGGAAGAACAGATGGAGGCTACTCTAGCATGCTCCACCATCGTACCTGCCACCCTCACCATGAGAGTCGGGACCCCAGACCTTCACCATCTGAATCCTGAGAGATATCCTGATCAGACTGTGCCAGAGAGAAGGACCTTAGATAACACTGTCACCCCTATCAGCTGCAACTAAATCCCAACCAACACCTGGGATGAAATAGGATCAGACTTTAATAGCAGCAATGGCTCCAGCTCATCTCAACTAACTTCTTCTCTTTCCCCTCCAAAAGACAGTTCGTCTTTAATACCATCTAAAAAACTGTCAAACAAAGAGTTTTTTTCCTTCTAAAACTGTCTCCAGCTAAAGGGAAAGGGACCATGGGATGAACGCCTTCTTCAAATACTTTGCCTATTTTTCCTTCTTTTCTGTATCTTTACTAAAAAGTTAAAAATGGTTTTTAATGTGTGCGCCATGGTACTAAGCAGGCTAAAGTCTCTGTATACCAAACCCCACACCTAGTTTAACACTGTTTAATGTTAAACAGCAACTGTTAGCACCTTTGGTCCATGTATTCCATTGAAATTAATACAAGACCCACTATACCCTTACAGGGCGGGGCTGCGGGGCCACACTTGAGCAGTGCTGCAATCACCATACACCATGCAAAGCCACTCAGTTTTGGTCCTGCCTCTCTCCATCATGATAGGAAGGATCCAGGGGTAAAACCTAAGTGGGTGGTGGGGTGGCCAGCGCTGTTCCTTCTCACCATGGGGCCAGCTCAGTGGCGGATTAATGATTTTACCGCCCCTAGGCCCTGAAATAATTGCCGCCCCGCCCGCCCCGACTCCACCCTTTTCCCGCCCCCATTGCAACCCCTTCCCCAAAGTCCCGCCCTAACTCCGCCCCCTCCCTGCCCCTATTGGATCCCTTCCCCAAATCCCGGCCCCGCCTCTTCCCCCAGCGCGCCGCGTTCCCCCTCCTCCCCCCTCCCTCCCTGCCCCGCGAAACAGCTGTTTCGCGGCGCAAGCGCTGGGAGGGAGGGAGAGAAACAGGACCCGGCGGCGCTCGCAGAGGAGGCGAGCTGGAGCAGGGGAGCTTCTCCATGGGTGCTCAAATTTGCCGCCCCTGCAAATTTGTCGGCCTAGGCGATAATACGCTGCTGGGCCAGCTCTTGAACCAGGGACTGACCGGCCTCACCCCACTTTCAGCAGCCTGTGTCCCCTCTGCGCTGAAAACAGGACTTGCTCAGCGACAGCATCAAAACCTGCTATGAGTATGGAGAGCTGCGGCGAGTGCCTGCAGGGAGGATCTGATCAGAAGAGAGGCTGTGAGGAGGCCTGGTGGGGTAGACACAAAGGGGGTTGCCTCGGGTAAGATTAAAAAGGTGTACATGTAGACGCCATGCTAAGTTAAAGTGAAAGCGGTTCAGTTGTGCATACCATCCAAAAAAATTCTGTAGGAGCCCCTGTGTGTGTGTGAGGGAAGGGAGAACAGAGAGAGAGAGAGAGATCAAGAAAGCCAAGCAGCAGCCTGTGAGCATGGTGTATGACCCTGGAAAATGAGAGAGAGAGATTTGGGTCTGGTGTTGGCTTCAGAGGGTTGGGACTGTAAGCTACTATTCTTTTTTTCTGGTTCCTTCTGTATTTGAAGAAGCAGGACCTTGTACATCCCTTGTAAGTAAACAAGACTGCATCAAAGGAAATACCAGACTCCATCATCAATTTCTACTCCCTTACTGGGACATCCTCAGGGCCTTGAACTTTGACTAGCTGCTTGGGTCAAAAACGGTATTGATAATTAATTATTTGTAGGGCTGTTGATTAATTGCAGTTAACTCACGCAATTAACTCAAAAAAATTAATCATGGTTAAAAAAATTAATCGGGATTAATCGCATTTTTAATCGCACTGTTAAACAATAGAATACCAATTGGCAGGTGGTAGTGAGGTGCCTCACAGCGGTGGGTACCCTTGGGAAGCATCACACCACCCCCTTATTATACTTTCTATCATATTATGTTGTTTCTTAAGTTCCCTGTTCCCACTTTCCAACTGCCTCAACACCTTATGGGTAGTCATTGTTTGTCCTTTTTTGGACAATGCACACATCTTGCAGTTAATATTACTAAAATATCTGCTACAGCAATTTCAAAATAAGCGAAACCTAAATACCGCTCAGTAAAATTCCACCTTCTATACTTAGCTTAACTAGAAAGCATCATGGAAGTCTTGCTCCCATGCAAGCCTTAAAAATCTTGCTTGGCCTATCTTAAGTGTCAACAAGGGGCAACAGTAGTATTAATGAGAACACAGATGTGTTTGCGATGCCACTTCCTAATAAAGACTGAGGAACTCCTGAAATCTGCATGTCACTGAAACCAATTATGCTTAGACTCAGTATGGCTGATAGCATCCTCCCCTTGTGGGCTAGAACATTATGAGTTCAGGTGTCAGACCAAGTCCAGTGTTGTAGCCACTGGAGTAGTGGAAGGAGTTATTTCTGCTTATTTTGGCTACAGGCCCCTTGGCACTTTCTAAAATGAGTTGGAAGTAACTTCAGGCCCTGATTGTCAGACTCCAGCTGAAGTCAGTGGGAGCTGCAAGGGCTCAGAACCTCTGAAAAGTCAGGGCCAGAATGTTCTGGTCAACGGTCTTTTCCCCCTCAATCCTACAAATGGTTTTATTCCCTCATGTCAGCAATATGCTCCAGGCCAGCAGTACTGCCTAATGGCGAAACTCTGGGGCATAATGATGAGAGTCCGAGGTTAGATTTATCTGGCAGTTACAGTTTGGGAAGTGTCATCCACTGGCGAAAGTCCAGAGGCGGCCTTGCCTAGCGGCTATAGTTCAGGGAAGTAGTGGGGTGAGAGGGGGTAGCGGAAGCCGGGCCTACTCTACTCCACCAGGTTCTGACCAAGGGCCCTTCAAAACAGTAGCCATTGTATAAGGCCTAGGGCAGGGGTGGGCAAACTATGGCCCGCGGGCTGGATCCCAGCCCATCAGGGCTTTGGATCCGGCCCGTGGGATTGCCACCCCCATGGCACCATGGGCCCCGCACCGCTCCTTGAAGCGGCCGGCACCACGTCCCTGCAGCCCCTGATGGGGGGGGGAGGCAGAGGGCTCCGTGTGCTGCCCTCACCTGTGAGTACCTCCCCCCGCAGCTCCCATTGGCTGGGAACGGGGAACCACAGGGACGTGGTGCCGGCTGCTTCCGGGAGTGGTGCGGGGCCAGAACAGGCAGGCAGGCAGGGAGCCTGCCCTGGCCCTGGTGCGTGCCACTACCACTCCGGAGCCGCTCCAGGTAAGCGGGGCTGGGCCGGAGCCCGCACCCCAAACCCCTCCTGCATCCCAACTCCCTCCCCTGAGCCCCCTGCTGCACCTTGCCTGCACCCCAACCCCCTGCCGCACCCCTCCTGCCCAACCCCCTGCCCTGAGCCCACTGCTGCACCTCGCATCCCTCCTGCACCCCAGCCCCCTGCCCTGAGCCCCCTACCACACCCCTCCTGCATCCCAAGCCCCTTCCGCACCCCAAGCCCCTGCCCTGAGCCCCCTGCTGCACCCCTCCCACACCCCAAGCCCCTGCCCTGAGCCCCCTCCCGCACTCTGCACACCAACCCCCTGCCCTGAGCCCCCTGCTGCACCCCCGTACTCCAACCCCCTGCCCTGAGCCCCCTCCTGCACTCCGCATCCTCTCCTGCACCCCAACCCCCTTCCCTGAGCCCCTTTGTACACCCCGCACCTCTCCTCTGCCTCAACCCCTTGCCCTGAGCCACTTCCTGCACACCGCACCCTCTCCCACAGCCCAAACTCCCTCCTGCACCCCAACCCCCTGCCCCAGCCCTACATTCATGGCTCTGCATGCAATTTCCCCACCCAGATGTGGCCCTCGGGCCAAAAAGTTTGCCCACCTCCGGCCTAGGGTCTGATACTCCTAAGCGTGCTCCCTGGGTCACTTCCTACCCTTGTTCCAGTCCCTCTGATGACATCATGGGTTGGACTAGGGATCCCTCCTGTGTTTCCCTCTGATCTGTCTCTGGAGTCTCTTCTGCTGGAAACAGTGAGTTGTCACCATTGGCTTCTGCGGTCGAAGGGCTTCTAGCGGCTTGGCTATGGGGTTCGGTCCCGGCAGCTTGGAGGCCTGGCAGTTTCTTGGCAGGAGGCTGCTGCACCCAACTGCTCTCCTCCTCTGTCAGCCCAGACTGAGCCAAGCTGCTCCCTTTTGAACGCTCCCGCCACTGGGAGCATGCCCAACAGAGAGGGGGCATGGCTTCATGCATCCAGAGAAACTCCTTAACCCTCACCTTGCCAGTGTGGGGTTGATACACCCTGTCACACCTGGTTAGATATGAGCTGCATCTCTGATCATGGGGTGATTGTTTGCTTACAGTGTCAGCACACCACCAGTGTTTCATTCAGCAGTACTTTGCGATGCTTGGTGTATAGAAGGAGCTATGTTCTATTATAGAAGTGTATGGAGATATTCTTTCATACCTTGTATTACTCATGCTCTGGACTGTGCCAATTCTCCAAGCCAGAACACGATCGTTTCACATTCACTCTTTGTGGAAGTATATGCTGTTCACCCTAGAAAATGTTAATCACTTTTCTACAGTTTCAGCCAATGTTCTGCCATTTCTATCTTCACATGAGATGAAGGTTAATCACTGGTGCCATCATAAGATAATAGACTGTAAGCAGGTCTTTGTTTCAGGCATAAAAGAATGAATTTTAAAAGTTTGGGTTAATAAAGAAATTGGAACTCAGTAGCAGGAGGCAGTATTAAAGATTTTAAAACATCAGGAGCATGATTAGCATTGTGGCATCAAAATGAAAGAATGCAATAAAATAAATGATTGTATTCTCTAATTCTCGGAGCAATGCAAATGATTTTGTCAGCAGGGGAGGTTTGTTTTTTCTTTGAAGCTTAAATGTGTATATTCTCTTATTATTGCTTTATTTTAAAAGCTTTGCCATAAGGGAGCACATACCATACAATTTAGTCCACGTGGTGTTGTATGAATGATTGTCCTGCTTCTGCACTAAGATATTCATACCAACATTAGAAGAGTTGGGAATTAATTTAAAATTTCAGCAGGGATAACTAGTTGCTATATGAGTTTAAAGGAAAACAGAAGAATATAAAAATGTGACCAGTGATCTTTGTAAAGGTGCAGGGGCATAGGGTACGTTTGCATTCCTGCAAAAAAATTACTAAAAGCAAGTAAAAAATAATGCAACTTGCAATTTGAGAATTTGTAAAAAAACAAATGTAACCTTCCTCCCCTTTTCTCCCTGGGTTACTCAGGAGCAGGCAGCACTCCTCTGTGTGCCCAGGCACCTGGTGCTGTTGGTTGACAGTAAAGGAAATCCTGAGTATCCCAGTGGCGATGGTGGAAAGATGGGAATCCTCTATCCACCCCTCTGCTGCAGTCCTTTTACTTGTAAAGGAAATTAAAATTGGCTGTGCCTCCACCTTGTACACCCTCAATGGCATCCCCTGGGAGCCTCTAGAAATAAATCTAAGCTAATCTGTGCAATGGGTCTAACTCAAAAATACCATTTATAAACAATCTACATTTAGATTAAAGTTAACACACCTTTACTTAACAATTTAAGAAAACATGATATAACAGACAGATTAAATGTCACCACTAATTTAAACCAGCAGGGGGCAGTTCAATAAATCAATTAACCAATGTAGTTTACAGTAATAAATGAAACTTATCTAACTTGCATTTACACTGCCACCATTTACCCCACCTTGGAGTGTACATTCCTCTGGATGTCAGAGTTCTAAACGCTTGCATGGGTGCGTTTGAAGATCTCGAAGCTGGAGACAGCACTCCGTTGATCTAGTGAATCAGTCCAGCCAAGCTGCACAACCCCTCTGAAGACTGGAGTTGTCTTAACCAAATGTCAGCAACCCTAGGTCCTGGTTCAATGAGAAGACCACTCTGCCTCTTCTCAGACTCAGACAACCCCTGAAAGTCTCTTTGCTTCCCCCTTCCCTTGGAAGTACTTTCCCAAACAAGGGTGATGGTTACTCACGCTGCCTTCATAGCAGGCCCAGCTCAGTCAGTTCTAGGTACAGCAACAGTCTCTGCCCTGGCTCCAGTGAAGTCACCAACCACCTCAGAGGCTCCATGCTTGATCAAAGCCCCAACAGGCTCTCATTGGCAGCTGCTGCTTCCTAGCAGCAGTTAACAGCAACTCCTGCTATGGACAGAACTCCACACAAACAAGCGCAGCTCCTCTCCCAAAATAGAGCTCTCTGCATGCTCTCCCTGCACTCCCTGGAAGAGGAAGTCTCTCTGTCTCTTCCCCCAAGGCATCATGGGAGTTGTGGTCTCTGATGCATTCAGCAGTGTCTAGGGACACCCCTTTCTGCATCAATTTCGCATGGGAGGTGTGACCCTGTATGGAATATGGGAGACACTTTATGATATTGCTGATACCAATATTATAAAATTGCAAGGAATCTGATCAGATATGCCATGTAAGATATCAGTGAAAATGGTAAATCATAGCAAGTATGATAATCTTGTTTATAGGTTTGTATCACCTTTTTATTGTGAGTTATAGATAAGTATGGTATATCTGTATTTCAAAACTTGTGCTGTGTTTCTGGGTGATACCCCCTGCAGAATGCCATCAGCACTAAGCCTGCTTGATGGCCCATCAAGGGAAATCAGCTATACAATTAACCCACTGAGAGCAGGCCAGGGCTACACCTTATGAGTCAGCAAGGCATGTAGGGGCATGCCTATGGACAGAACGCTAAAGCCTTTCCATGCCATGTGCTGTGAAGCTTGTGTTTGGGACAAAGGAAGTAGAGTCCACATGGCAAAGGATATAAAAAGGCAGCTGCATCTTCTCCATTTTATCTTCATTCCTGTTTCTTACCTCTGGAGTAACTTTTCTACAAATGAAGCTCTGAACAAACGACTGAATGACCCATCCAAGCTGTGGATGTGTTCCAGAGGGACTTTCAAGCCAGCAAACTCACCAATACTGCTACAAACCTGATATATGGACTTCGAAGTCTCTATATGTATCTGGTTGCTTTACCATTTAACAACTCTCTTGTGTGTGGTTTTTTTTTTTAGAATAAACCATTAGTTTTAGACACTAAAAGATTGGCTGGTAGTGTGGTATTTTGAGTAAGATCCAAACCAATATTGATCCGGTAACATGCCTGACCCTTTTGGGTCAGAAATTTTTTTTGTATACTGAGCAGAGTTTTTAAATAACTTCTCACTATACTGGATCTATGTGCTGATTGGGAGCCAGAGAATTGGAATGCAATAAAGGGGAGGGGTGTGTGATTTCTTTTTTCAGCTTCTTGATAACCAGTGTGGTGTCAGAAGCATAGTTTATGACTGGTTGGTGAGTTTAACCTCAGTGTTAACCACCAGTTTGGGAAGTGCTCTCCCTTTTGCAGCCTGCCCTGACCATGGCATTTTCAGTGAGGGCTGCCCCAGGCACCCCAGGTCACATTCTCTAAGGCTGGATTGCAGCACACAGAATCCTCCCAGCTGGAACACTCCCAGTTAAGTTCAGAGGCCCCTCTAGTAAAGGGTGCTTACACAAACCAACCAACCAACCAACAAAACCTGCCCCCCATCACATACTATACATGCATAAAGAGTAGCAAGATCTTGGGGTTATTAAACTTTGCAAAAAAAACAACCACCACAAACTATCACCAGAAGCAGTGACAGAGAAAGTAGTCAGGGAAAATATAAACAACTGAAACAACTAGGATAAAATAACAAATTAGTAGAAGGAGCAGAAGGCAAAAAGAACAAAGAAGAGAACATTTGTAACAGATATCTCGAAGTTATAACCAAAATAGGGCCAAAGGCTCAGTTCTGTTCTCTTTAAAGTCAACACCAAAACTCCCATTGCAGTATTAAAATACATTTGACATTTCTCCTGTGCATTAAACAATGAATATTTAAAATATTATTTAATAGTCAGTGAAGAGTCAGCTGAAGAGAGCCTTGTGTTGTAGCTTTATTCCAACCCCCGCATTTCTCAATCACAACACAATAGGCCAAATTCACTTGGTGGATAGTAAACAAAGACCAGCCCACTGAAGTCAGTGGAGTTGTGTCTGCTATGCCAGCACTGAATTTAACCCTACAACAGTTTTACTATCTCTGAAATTTTGATGTACTGTGTACTGATCATGTTACACGCTTGTCACTGCAAATTAAAAAAAGAGGTGATTTTTTTCTGTCTTGAATTGTAATTTGATTGCAATTTAGATTTTCTCCTGTTTTTTCCCTTTAATAGCTCCTGGAGGCTACTAAACTCAGCAACTCAGATTTCGTTGGAAAGAGAACAAGCAATTTGAGTTCCATATATAGTAAGTCAGTCTGCTGGTATTACATTAAAGCCTAATTTAGACTGAACTTGTCCTTCTCTCAGTTGACTAATTGCTCTTACATGGTCTTTTATGCCGGAATACTACAGAATATTAAATTACAGATGGTTACATCTTATATTGGCAAATGTAAGTTATTTTGTAGTGGTTATTATACATCTTAAAGATCTTATCTGTACAGGGTGCAAGAAGACCCAGGGAAGAATGGAGCAGAGGCCAAGAATTAAGGGAGAAGTCTAAAGGAAACTAGACTGCTCAAGAAATGGGATTTAGTTCTTTTATTATAAAGAGGGCTAGGAGTTATAGGCCAGGGAGAGAAGATGGACCTGAAGATAGGATTCAAAGAGAGTCAGAAAGCCAATTAGGCACAGAGAAGCAGTTCCAGATGGTGAGGGCAGCACAGGAAAAGAATCTAACTGCCAGCAGTGGAGAGACAGGCAGGAGAAACAGGATATTTTAATGATTTCTATTGAATTACATACACAAAACTACATTAAAAGATTGCAAAGTTAAGTATTCAAAAGGTAGGAAAATGCCTATAGTGGCAACCTTAATTTGTCCCCCTTGTGTGTATGTATTATAATAGTTTTTAATGACATGATCACATACCCTTACCTCCCTCCGCCCCTCCCCCCCACAATTCTCTCACACTGTCTCATTCAGTGCATAGGATGGACGGTGCTCATTTGATGAGCAGCTATTCAATATTTAGTTTTATCATAATCCATGTGTGGCTTCATGCATCATTTACTGAACACTATTAAAACCCTGCTCTGCATACAGAATTATTAATTTACTCATAGGATATTCTATGGAGCTCATCGCTGTAGCATCTCATTGCTTCATGAACATTAATGAATATATATTCACAAAACCCTGTAAGAAAAGGTGGTATTATTTCCATTTTACAGATGGGAAACTGAGGTATGGAGACATTAATATCAAAAGTGTACATTAATTTGGGTGCCTAATGTGAGATGCCCTGGATGCGATTTTTCAGAGTACTTAGCATTATATAGCACTTTATTAGTTCAGAGCACAGCTCTCATTGACTTCAGCTGCAGCGGTCAGTGCTCAGCACTTCTAAAAATCAAGTTGGGCACCTAGAAAGTGATGAACACAAAGTCAGTGACCCCCATTTGGTATAAGTGACATATGCCTACTCTAGCATAGAAACTCTGTGGCAGAAGCTGTGGTGATCTGGGAATGTGTCTGTACAGTTTATGAATTCTTGTTGATATTCTCAAGTTGTATCATGAAGGCCTATATATGTGCAAGAGACAAGGTGGGTGAGGTAATATCTGTTATTGGACCAACTTCTGTTGGTGAGAGAGACAAGCTTCGGAGCTTACACAGAAGAACAGCCTTTGTAAACTCAAAAGTTTCTCTCTCTCACCAATAGGAGTTGGTCCAATAAAAGATATTACCTCACCCACCTTCTCTCTCTAATATCCTGGGACCCACACGGCTTCAACTACACTGTGTGTATGTATATATATATATGTGGGTCCACCATTGCTGATAGGTCCTGTAGCAGGGACTCACCAGACAGAGATGATAGGAAATACTTAGGGTTAATGATGGTTCTTAGCCCTCATAAGGACTATAGCTCAAGCCTTGGGTGAGAGTTGCTGGGCTAATGAGGCAATTGGCTCAGTAATTGGGAGGATATATTTGGGAGCAACTGGGAGAAAAGCAAGGCTCGGGGGACGGAGCCAGAGAGCAGAGAAAAAGCTGTGTGGAAGTCTCCTCTTGCTGTATACCTGTAGTTCCTTCTGTTATGCTTGGAAACTGAAGATTAAAAACACACATGGTGAAAGGGAAATTGCCTCTGTGTGTTTGTGGCTAGGAGACCGCAAGAACAAGCCAGGCAGCAGTACTCGCGGGGGGGAAGGAACACTCTGTGACACCAGGAATGAAGGAAAAATTGTGGCAAAATCAGTAAGACGCTGATGTAGGATGGAGTGCATTACAGCCCCCTTACAACCACCCTGCATTCCTGTGCAGACCAGACTGGCAGTGGCATCCTGGCACTAAATGCATCCACACTGCAATTTGGACTGGTAAAATAGGCAGCCCAGAACACGTCAGCAGTGTTCAGAGAACATTCTGGTGTGGCCGAGTTATCAACAGAACTGTACATGCAGAAATAGGAATCAAAGCTTGATAAAGCGAATACCCCAGTCCCTCTAACAAACGTAAGTGTTTAATTAGTCAAAAGTTAATGCTGACTGCTTGTTTATTCCCCTCCCCTCACCCCCACGTCCTGGAGTCCATACTGATCCCACATGGTGGTGGGCCTGGTAGTGGCCAAGGAGATGGCATGGCTTTCACCTTCAATGGAAGCCCCTTGTATGTAATAATAATTGTATTGGTCATAATCTGGAAAACCCTCCCATTCTTACTAACAACCGCCAAAAAGAAATAAATATATATATGGCAGTTATAACAAACCAGGCTCTGGAGCTTGTTGTGCTTCTGCCTCATCTGTGAGCCACTCCCCAAGGCCATCCCCAGACAGGTCCGCTGAATATGGATCCAGGATATGCTGTAGTTGGTCCAATCACATAGCCTGATCCGGGGCCTGTGACAGCAGCAGTCCCTTTGTGGGTCTGCTCTGGTAATTGCAGTCTCTTCTCAGTGCTGTCTCTGGGATTACAAATATGCCATCCCCGCTCAGGAGACTGTCATGCTCCATTGTGAGTCCTGTGCTTGGTGTACTTCTCAGCATCTGCTCAAATTCCTTGTAGCAAGGGTAGGTAGCTGGGGAGTTCCCTGATGTATGATTTTCATTCCTCACATGCAGTAGGCGGTCTTGAGGTGCTTGACTCACTCCCAGAACTCACTACTGGTCTGGTGGATCACCAATACCACCAGCCTCTTGGATACATCTATGTAAACATGCTTGTTTCTTGTACTATTGCTAAAGTCATGGATCTTGCTCTCCGCACACCCATGTTGACCAGAATCTTGGTTTGTCCTTCTAGCCAGCTAGCAGCGTGTCAGGTGCAGGGCATTTTCCTCAGTCAAAATTTTCCAGCAAGATAGGCTTAAGTGTGCTTACAATCGAGCAGCCCGTGTGGAAAAGGAAGCATTTAACACTGAGCGGCTGCATTTGAACCAGGAGGTTGCTTCTGGTTCCTGGGAGTTGAGTGGGAAGTTTGGTCGGAGAAGAGCCAGGCTACACAGATCCAAGGGACTATGGGATAGCACAGGCAGACTCTCTGAAAAGGATCCTGGCAACCTTGGTTTCTCCTATGTTCATACCGCAAAGGAAGTGGGCTTGGATGTGCCTTACAGGAAAATGCAGGCTCAGATCCATGCCCTTCGGCAAGTCAGCAGGCCAGGGTTCTGAGAGAGTTCTGGTGCATGTCAGATGGCTTTGGGTATGAACAGTGTGTGTGGGGGGGTTAATGGGGGAGGGGGCTTTTGGGCTTAAACATGAGACAGAACCTGGGTTTATTATGCAGTGTAGACATACCCATAGAGTCCACATATCAGACTTGACATTTTTGTCTCCTCCCAGTAAGGGGCACAAAATGTCTGTCATGGTTGTGCATCAATATATGAAGCCCTTCTGGGTAAGGACTGTCTCTGTTCTGTGTTTGTACAGTTACATAGTGGGGTCAATACAAATAATTGTCTGGCACCACAGACCTCTCATTTGAGCAAAGCTCACACAAAATATCAGAAATAACCCCCAGGCTCACCAAGCAGTTCATTCTAGGCCAAATTTTGTTCAGAACAGGCCTCCTGTATGGTTTACCTACACATTTAATCCACTTTAAAGCAGGTTAATCCAACTCTTCTTTCATTCCTCCGTGTAAACCATATGTAAGTAAATCACGTCTTTGCGGGCTGTTTAATATTAAAAATGTTGTGTGGAATCATCAGGTTGGTGACCCTGAAGCTTCAAGCACTGAGAAAGGTGAGCCTCTGCATCTGAATTGCTCTTGGAAGCAAAGAGGGAGGCAATTCTGGCACATTTAGCTGCCAAGTTTAGGAACTGGAAAGATGTCAGACCTGATCTTGTAATCCTGACTGAAAGCAAACTCCCTTTTGAAGTCACTGTGACTTTGGCCTGAATAGGGACTGCAGCAACAGATCCTAAGAATTATTAACCTTGTGGCTGGATTATACACATGGTTTTTGAGGTTTTTTGTGATTGATTGAACTATATCAAGTCAGAACCTAATATCAACTGATGCAACCCCCAGTTTGAATGCAGTTATAGAGATATAAAAGTTTTAAATAAATTATTTAACTATATCTGATACAGTTTAATGGGAGCAAAACCTGTGTAGCCAAGCCCTTAGACCAGGATTTTTCTGACTTTTGCATTCTGTGCACCATTTCATTAAGACTGGGACTTTCTCATGGACCCATTTCCCCAATGTCCTAACTGCTAGATTCTAAAAATATTTCATTCTAAGGGCCACTAGGAAGGGATCTGCAGACTACCGAACACAGTTTGAGCACCATTGCCGTAAACTTTATACAGGTCTGTCTCATCTTACGCTGGGGTTACGTTCCGCAGTCAGCGCCTAAAGTGAAAACCGCGTATAGTCAAAATTCCATTGAGTGTAATGGCGGGCGGAATCGCCCGCACTACAGAAACAGTATTTAAATTGTTATTTTTCTCTTTTTTTTGTTTTTTTCTTGTTTTTGCCGACCGCATAAAGCTGAAATCGCACATGTTAAATGCACCTAAGATGCGACAGACCTGTACCACCATGATGTAATGACTTAGGCCATGATTCTCAGTTACGCTAAAACAGAGTTGGCTGAAACGTGCAGTTTTCATTCTGTGGGAAATTCGGATATTTCAAAAGTTTTTGTTCCTATTTGGAACAAAAATTAGACATTTCAAAATCTCCCACAAAAGGGAAATTATGATTATTTGTTTTTGGAAAAAAACGGTTTCCGTTAGATTTCCACTCCCCCTCCCAATCCCCCCAAATGAAACAGCTGTCTGCCCCTGACTTCTGGGCACTCCCCGGGCTGCCCCCCACTCCTCGGGAGTCAGGAGTCCCTCCCCCACTGCAGAGTGGGGAGCCTAGTAGAAGCCCTGAGAGCTCCAGCTTGAGCCAGGGTTCGCAGGGCTTCCAGGCTCCCCATTGTGGAGCAAGTAACTGAGTCCCAACTAGAGCATGGTACAGTCCACCAGGTTTCTGATGGAAACCTGCCCATGGTTCATTGGAAGTTCATCAAACCTGATACGTTTCCACAACAAATCAGCATTTTCTGACAAAACTCTGTTACTTTGGAAAATTTCTGACCCGCTCTTCACTAAGGTTCCTTTACACTGCCAGAATGGTGTAAAGAGGAATTAGAGTACATACGAAACAGGCCTTTTATCTTTGTTATTTATTTTTAATGTTTTTTTATTTGTTTGATTAAAACATTGGGGAACTCTTTTACAGTGGAGGGTGTGTGTGTGTGTGTGTGTGTGTGTCCCCGCATATAGAACCACTTCACTTTAACAGGAGGTTCATTGTAACCAGGCACGTAGCTTACAATACATTGAAACAAATTAGGACTTCTGTACTACCTGACAATAAACAAAACACTATTGTGTCTGAGTGTAAACTGGTCACTGTAACTGTGAGATCACTGCATATGTCAAAAGCCATGGTGAAATCTAATGCAAAGGGAAGTATTATAGGGAAGGTAAGATGAATACTATATACAAGAAAAAAGTACTTCAATGTATGTTATTTATATACCAAAAAAACAAGGTTTACCAAAGCTAGTGTAGAAGCCTGTAATTCAGTCTCAGATTTTTAGTGACACACAGTAATTAAATCATTTGAATTTCTTTTTTTGTGGTTACTTACCTCAAAGGACCTTGCGTGAACTGAATAATTCATGTTTTTGAAGTGCTCTGAAGATTAAAAATACTTTAAGTGCTAAGTATAATAATGATGTTGTCACAAGAATTACAGCTCTGCTATGCAATGGAATTACAGCCTCATTTACCACTGAAATCCATATCCCTTATTTAACCCTTCCTAGTAATTTGATCAAATAATCTGTAAAACATTTTAGTAACCTGTAACAAATGGCTAATAGGCGACACTGATGCCTCATAAAATATTTAAAACAATGCACTGTGGCTATCACTGTTTGCAGAGTCATTAATAATCAAGCATATGGAGATTTATTTATAAAGGTTGTAGACATGTTCTTTAAGGCCCATACATTAAAATGTGAAATGATCAAATAAAGTAGACACACCTTTAGTAGTTGATGGTGTAATAGGACTGTTGAAATAACTATGCATATGTGACAGAGGGCATGGATACTGTCTTGTCCCTAGCTAATCAGGTTAACTGTAGCTCATATTCCTCCCCTATTTGCACAGGTACACAGGATTACAGAGCGAGGCAGGATGAGTTTACAGGCTAGTGGGGTTCCCTGGCAGGAAACTCAATGAGAAGCGCCTACTTGGGAGTGATGTTGGGGATGCTTAGGAATAACTCCACACCCAGGCTCAGATCATGTCCACCTACAGGCCAGAGGAAGGTAACATAATTTGGGGGTTTCTGGCTTTGTTTTCCTGCAACGTATAGCCAATTTTCTTTTTCTCTTGTAACTTGGCATTATGAGACCCTCAGGCCGTTTATTTTACGAGTCTCTTGGATAAATCCAATGTTAACATTTGTGTACTGGCTACAGCAAGTCCTAACTTTTATAGGTGGTGCTGGCTTTAATTAAGGTTGTCTGACAATTCTCATTATAAGACCCTGTTTTCAGTTGCTTATAGTTTTATCAGACATTAACCACTTGGGCTGAAATTTTCCAGGCAAGGGTGTCTGCCTCAGGCTCCCCCACACTCCACAGCAAAGATGCCATTTCTCAGAATAAAGTTGGGGGGAAAATGATATTTTCCCCATGTTACAAAAATCTTACAAAAGTTTTAGAAGCTCTAGTACCTCTATACTTAGGAGCAGGGGCTTGAAATTTGCCAGGGATGGGATCAGGGCCGGCTCCAGGCACCAGCTGAACANTTTTTTTTTTTTTTTTTTTTTTTTTTGCTGCCTGGGGCAGCAAAAACCCTGGAGCCGGCGCTGGATGGGATGAGGGTGCTGCAGGAGCTAAGCAGAACTTTCCCTGCAATTTCCAGCAGCCAGCTCTCAACACTCATCTTCTGTCAGCAAATAGCTTTGAAACCCACTGGCAAAATGTGGCCCACATGGAAGATGACAAGTAAACCTTCTATTGCTGTCAATTATTCCAAGTAGCAGAGTTCTGTGCTGTGCATTTAAAGGTTCTAACTCTGCTGATGAACCACATGGGAGTCAATATGGTTCCACATGATGGAATTTCTATTATTTTTTAGTGTGCTTTTTAAAAAAACCCACTAAAAACCTTGAAAGCTATATTTAAACCAATTAATTACAAGAACTTTAGGGTTGCAAAAATCAAGCACTGCAAAACTAGGAATGTCTGTACAACCTTAATTCAGCCCCCTTGCATGCCTGCATTTATGATACAGTGTTTAATTACATGATCACATACTATTTTTTCCCCACAGGCCTCACTCAGTGCACAAGGTGAACTATGTTCTGGAAATTAATTGGGGGTAGGGTAGTGCATGAAGCGGTCTGTTGCCGCTGCCTCATTTGTTGCAGAAGTTGAAGGGTGTGTTTAGTGAATGAAGCAGGGGACTGCAGAAAGAGAAATGATGGTCTTCCTGCTTAGGAAGTTGCATGCCACCCTGTAGAACCTCGTTCTATCCTTGCCTCTGACACAGATCCTACTGAGTGCCCCCGTCCTGGCCACCTACTAGTCCTGCTATGAGGGGAATCTAAGTCTTTGCGCTCTGGATCCTTTGGGGTATGTTAAGCTTGTAGTACCTCAGCAGGATGCAGCACTGGTTCCTTCCTTGGTCTCTCTGGCACATTTCCTGGGCACTGACTCTCAGTCTGCTACCCCATCGGCTCTTCATGACACCTGTTCTAGGCCTCCAGGACCATAGCTGACCTCTGAGATACCCCAGTTATTTAAACACACCTCTAATCCAGAACTCCACCCCAAAGGTAGAGGCAAGGAACTAGGAAGCTGGGGAAATGGACACTCAACCGACACGGGAAAAGGAAAAGAATCAGGGACAAAATGCAGCAGGACATTTTGGCCAAGGCAGATGAACAGCTGGATTTTCAGAGAGAGAGAGTTGCAGAGGGAGGAGGAGGCAACCTAGCATGAGGAAAGAATGGGTGCACACAGTTCCAGGAACATGACCAGAAGTTGAGTGAAGAGGACAGAGCGCAGAAGGAACACTGAGAGGCTGCTCACTCTCATGACCCCCACGTTAAAGGCTCTAGTACCAGCTCTACTGCCAGCTGAAGCTCCAGCTATTGTCCAACCTCCATGTTCTCAGTCCCCGCCACAGTACCATGTCCTGCAGCCTATGCAAGCAGTGGATAGTTCTGGGATTGGTTGACCCATGACCCAAGCAATGAACTGTTCATGGAATAGTCAAAATGTACCCAGTGCAACAGTCCAATGAGGCCCACGCATGCAAAATGCTCTAGAAGGAACAAGGAGAACAGAGGGGACACACAGTTCCACTATCCATGAGACTGTAGTGATTGCACTATATATAGTTTGGCAGTTTTGCACTTTTGTTGCATGTGTTGTTTATTCTGCGCTTTTTGTTTTTGCTTTAATGTCTTTTGCCTCTTTCTGGCAGCTGGTCTGCCTATAAGTTTTGTTAGTTGTTATTTAGATACGTTTCAAATAAAGTCTTTCTTTTCCAAACAAGAACAAGTCCTAAGGTTACATGCAGGCTTTATTAAATTCATTAAAACATAAAACTCCATTACAGCACTACAATAATCTGTATATAGAGCTACATGAACCACTTCTATTAAATTCATAAGCTGCATTGGCCCCCGAAATTGTGGGATAACTTAAGTGTGAGAAAACTATACTACTTCATTTCCCCATATCTATAGCACCCTGCAAATCTATTATGTGGGTTCACAAAGCACCACCCTAGTAACAATAGGTGCGCTTTCTAGTTGCATGTAACCATCTTGCAATACAGCAGTGTCTTGAGTCCACTCTTGGCAAAATGACATCGCTTTTCTCCTTGCAAATGTTGTGCAGTGCACAGCAGGCCACAGTAATATGGATGGCATTGGCAACATTGGCATCCAAACGGTTCTGAAGGCAGCACCATCTTGACTTCAAGCTGCCAAACATGCATTCCACTACCATGCTACAGCTACTGAGTGTGTAGCTGAACTTTCTTTTGCCAGGGGATGGTTTCATAAGCCATGGCAGAAGGGGGTGCACAAGGCTCCCTAGAACTGAGGGGCAGAGACTCCATTTATACCAATCTCCTTTGGATGGAATAATATCCCCGTTTGTCCATGAAGTTAAAATCCTGATCTCCGAAAACCCCTGACTTCATGCACTCTGCCAGTATATCCCACATTGGTGTCTATGAGTTACCTGCTTCTGTGGTCCCCCAAGGCCTGCATAATAAAGTAGTAATACCTTTGCCCTTTATGTACGCATTTACTCCTTGTGGAGGACAAGTTCTGGGCACAAGAGTCCCATCCCAGTTTAGGAAGCCCATTGTCTGAAAGCGGCAATTATTTCAGCAACATTGCTCAGCCAGCCACCTTTGGATAAGCAACAGTCCTGATGGCCTCACAAACCTCCACCACCACAACACCCACAGTTGAGTTGTGAACACCAAACTTGTTAGCCACAGATCTGTAGCAGTCTGGGGTAGCCAGCTTCCTGGTGGCTAGAATGACTCACTTCTGGACTGGTATGATTTCCCTCCTGCATGTGTCCTGGCACTGGAAGGTCAGTGCATGCTACTTGCACAGGTCCAGGAATATCTGTTTCCTCATGTGTTACTTCTGGACCCATCACTGGTCATCCTGGTCTCCATGATGATATGATCCCACCAGTTTGTGCTTGTGGCCCTGCTCCAGAAATGACAATCTACATAGGGGTAATCTGCTGTGGTGGTGGCAGGAAGCTTCTCTATCAACTAGGCTGCAGATGAAATATTTTTGCCTCTCTCTGAGAGCTGATTTCTATAGGACAGATACTACCACCAAAATATCCACCAATTCTCTGCCTGAATTCAAAAACAGCTGTGAAACTGCAAGCGGGAGAAGGTCTTCCATTGGAGCTGGCTCCATAGCCTGTCTCCAGTAACTGGGAGCATGCAGACCCAAAATGACTCTCCTGAATGTGTTGGGTGGGCTAGGGGCACATCAGGTGAAGTGCTGCAGGATGGATAGACAAGTTTTCACACACACACCATGAACCAAGCCTTACAGCGGCTACAGCTACTGAGGGCCCTAAGAGCCCTGGAATACGCCCTCCAGAAGTCAGTCAATCTGACTCGTGTCCTGCACATCAAAGTATGAATGTGCAGGTACAGGTATGAGGAATGCATAGCAATGCAGTGTGGATGCTCAAGTGCAAGCTTGGGGGAAAAAAAACAGGTTTGCAAGCATCGGTCACACAGACCAGGGTTTACTGTGCACAGAGGTGAAAGTAGAAATAGGGACTTACCGGTACGGGGCTGGGTTGGGGCCGGGGCTGGCCCCCGGAAGGGGCGGGGCCTCAGGCGGAAGGGGTGGGGATGGGGGGTCAGAGCCAGCCCCGACCTGCCCTGTACCGGTAAGTGCCCTCCCCTCCCCCACCAGGGTAGCAGCGGTAGCTGGGGGCTCCGGCAGCACTTTAAACCATTGCTGGAGCCCCCGGCGACCGCTGCTACCCCAGGGCTCCGGCAGCAGGGCTCTGGGGGCTATTTAAAGGGCCAAGGACTCCCCTGCTTCTACCGCCCAGGCCCTTTAAATAGCCCCCGGAGCCCTGGGGTAGCGGGGCTCCGGGGGCTATTTAAAGGGCCCAGGGCAGTAGAGGCAGCGGGAGCCCCGGCCCTTTAAATAACCCCCGGAGCCCCGCTGCCGCTACCCCAGGGCTTCAGCAGCGGGGCTCTGGCGGCAATTTAAAGGGCTCCAGCTGCTGCTGGGAGCCCCCGGCCCTTTAAATTGCCACCTGGGGAAGCCGGGCCGCCCCGGTATGGCGCACCAGCTCTTGCCGATACGCCGTACTGGCTTACTTTCACCTCTGACTGTGCAGTGGAGATATAGTAATGAGACACATATAGGACTCCAGATCTGTAGAGTTTTATATTCATGATCTGTCACGTAGTCTATCAGGCTTGGGGAGAGTGCTGCAGGGCCTGGTGGAGTAATTCAGCCAGCACACAGTAATATTACATTTTTTTGTATAGGGGATGGAGTTTCTCAAAGGCCGATGGGTCAAAGACTTGGCACTGAGGCAGTTAATCAAATGACTGAGGACAAGACAGGGTACGGCACCTTTTGCAAACAGAACTGCACAATTACATGCAAATGAAAGTTGTGGGAGTGTGATGAGAGGAAACTGAGTGTGAAGTCTGTTGTACAACCTAATAATAATAAATGTAGCTTCTACCTTGCAGTATCTCTCTCAGCGAGGAACCCACATTTTAAAAATCCGAGACCAACATAAATTGCCAAATATAATGCTCCCTTGCACCAAAACCCCCTTCAAATGTAAAGCTCTGAGCCATAATTGTAAGATTTTAAAAATACAATATTAAGGAACTCATTTTTACAAAAGCCTGTGAACTTGAAAATCTAACATAGAAGGGACACAGGCTGGTGATTTCCTCAGATTACAAGGACGTGGGAGAAGAGGGCTAAATTCAACAGAGCAAGAGCCATAGTCAAATGATTGGTTTGGACTATTTCATTTCCTTCCCTGCTCAAGAGGTAGGCAAGAAAGATCTCCTCTCTGATTGAATTTTGACCCTCCTGGCCCTCTCTCCAGACCCAGAAAGCAGCTTTGGCGGCCGCTGCTGCTAGCAGGTTGCAGTGTTACAATATGGACACACTTGCTTTGCTTGCATTTAGCACTCCCATCCTGCACCTATGATTCCAGTGCACAGAGATCCTGACTCCAAACAAATCACTTCACTGGACCTGGGGATTCCTTACTTAAACCCATGAATCGTCAACATTCAGCAGAGAAGTGTGATTTTGTTTCCTATCTGAGGCACTATCCCGCCTGGTACCTGTTCCAACCCCACTCCTTCTCAGCTGATGGTACTTTGTTTCATCCCCATATAATTTCCTATAGTAAATCCAGAAATAGGCAATCCAATTGCCCTAAATATAAACTCATAAGAGATCTAAACAAGTGAAGATTTCAGTTTAATGATGAATCTTTTCAATTCCTCAACTGTAAAGAAATCTGATCTTCTAAAATGCTATCCAAGAAATAATTATTATTGCTGGTGATGATTCACCAAGTTGCTGAGAATGTGTTAGTATGAGACAGTCCGTTGCTTTTTCAATAATATTAATTCAGGTTCTTTCTTTAGTTTTTACTTTTGTTAAATGAATTGAAATAAATGTTATCCCAGCAATGTAAATCGGCATAACTGTTGGGCAATGGCGTTCACACTGTAACCAGCATGGACAAGGCTCTAGCGGGCAAAGTGTAAGCAGAACAATTCTGCCAAAAAACCCTTCTCTGAAAATGGTCCAGTTATGTTACAATAAGGTTATTTAAACCATTTGTATGGCTTTCTTATCTATCCATCATGGATTTGTTCTTAAGTTTAGATACTAGCCTCCCCCACCCAATTTTGTTGTTGTGGATAGTGCATGCCCTCCCTTGATATTAGACGATTTTCTGTATACATTCTGTTAAATGGAATCCAGTTATACCCCACATGGGTGTTTCGGGGTGTGGGGGAAGTGAATGAAAAGGCCATTCCCTTGTAAACCGCCTGCACTTAGGTCCTATTTCTGTTTGGATAAATGTTATGTATTTTTTTAATTGATCCTTGGTCAATTTTGACCACTTTATTTCTTTTTCTATCTTTTACATTTCATGGTCTGCCTTAACTGCTCCCTTTTCCCCTCCTGCCCCCAGGGTGGTGAGGGGGTACCCAGATATACCATTCCTAGACAGGGCCGACGAGGGTCGGGGAAGCCGGTACAAATTACCGGCGCCCGGCGGTCCGGAAGGGGGCCTGGGGCCCGGCTTCCCCCCACTCTCGTCGGCCCTGTTTAGCCGGTCCGCCCTTGCTGGGGGGCCCGAAAAAATTCCAGAAGGGGGCCCGGAGCTCGGCTTCCCCGGCTTCCCCCCCCCCCCTCATCGGCCCTGTTTAGCCAGTCCGCCCTTGCTGGGGTGCCCGAACCCGCTCTTGGCGGCCCTGTTCCTAGATCTGGAACTAACAATGGCCCAAGCAATGACACTGTCTAGGTGCCTGATAAAGAGATTTTTTGACCTAAATACTCTTTATGGCTAATATTATAAGTTGTATTTCCTGGAACATCAAAGGGGTGAATCAAAAAGAATGATCACCCATCTAAAAAACAAAGAAACCCACCTTAATAACTTGGAGGCAGAGAAATTTAGGAGAGGGTGGATGGGGAAGGAGAGTTTAACAATTTCTCCTCCTCAGCCAAAGTTGTAGCAATATTGCTTCACAAAAGATTCAATTTACAAGTTCTAGATACAAATAAAGATAAGGCAGCTAGATTTTTGCTGATGAAAGCTAAGATCTCCGACTCTATTTATACCCTAATTAATATATATGGACCCAATAAAGATGATCCAAGTTTTTTTAAATAAGCTTTTCTCCCACTAGAATCAATCATCATAGCAGGAGATTTTAATGAGGCGTTGGATCCTTTTTTAGACAAGTCAGGCCGGCCCGACTGTACACAATTATATGTTAGCAACATTATACCAGATTAAATCCAGATTATATCAATTCTGAAGCACTATACCAGATTAAATCCAGATTATATCAATTCTGAAGCATTTAGAGGAGAGGAAAGTGATCAGGAACAGTCAGCATGGATTCACCAAGGGCAAGTCATGCCTGACTAACCTAATTGCCTTCTATGAGGAGATAACTGGGTCTGTGGATGAGGGGAAAGCAGTGGATGTGTTATTCCTTGACTTTAGCAAAGCTTTTGATACGGTCTCCCACAGTATTCTTGCCGGCAAGTTAAAGAAGTATGGGCTGGATGAATGGACTATAAGGTGGATAGAAAGCTGGCTAGATCGTCGGGCTCAACGGGTAGTGATCAACGGCTCCATGTCTAGTTGGCAGCCGGTTTCAAGCGGAGTGCCCCAAGGGTCGGTCCTGGGGCCGGTTTTGTTCAATATCTTCATTAATGATCTGGAGGATGGCGTGGACTGCACTCTCAGCAAATTTGCAGATGACACTAAACTGGGAGGAGTGGTAGATACGCTGGAGGGTAGGGATAGGATACAGAGGGACCTAGACAAATTAGAGGATTGGGCCAAAAGAAACCTGATGAGGTTCAACAAGGACAAGTGCAGAGTCCTGCACTTAGGACGGAAGAATCCCATGCACTGTTACAGACTAGGGACCGAGTGGCTAGGCAGCAGTTCTGCAGAAAAGGACCTAGGGGTTACGGTGGACGAGAAGCTGGATATGAGTCAACAGTGTGCCCTTGTTGCCAAGAAGGCTAACGGCATTTTGGGCTGTATAAGTAGGGGCATTGCCAGCAGATCGAGGGACGTGATCGTTCCCCTCTATTCGACATTGGTGAGGCCTCACCTGGAGTACTGTGTCCAGTTTTGGGCCCCACACTACAAGAAGGATGTGGAAAAATTGGAAAGAGTCCAGCGGAGGGCAACAAAAATGATTAGGGGGCTGGAGCACATGAGTTATGAGGAGAGGCTGAGGGAACTGGGATTGTTTAGTCTGCAGAAGAGAAGAATGAGGGGGGATTTGATAGCTGCTTTCAACTACCTGAAAGGGGGTTCCAAAGAGGATGGATCTAGACTGTTCACAGTGGTACCAGATGACAGAACAAGGAGTAATGGTCTCAAGTTGCAGTGGGGGAGGTTTAGATTGGATATTAGGAAAAACTTTTTCACTAGGAGGGTGGTGAAGCACTGGAATGGGTTACCTAGGGAGGCGGTGGAATCTCCTTCCTTAGAGGTTTTTAAGGTCAGGCTTGACAAAGCCCTGGCTGGGATGATTTAGTTGGGATTAGGTCCTGCTTTGAGCAGGGGGTTGGACTAGATTACCTCCTGAGGTCCCTTCCAACCCTGATATTCTATGATTCTATGATTCTAGGGAAGAATTAGGGTTAAAAGATGTATGGCAATTGCAGATCCCTACAACAAAGGATTTTACTTTTTTTCTCCTCCCCACATTCCACATATTTATGAAGAGATTTCTATGAATCTGGTGGTCTCCGTGTTTAATAATGAAATCAAGTCTATTGTGAGCTTTGATCATGTACTAGTGATACAACAATTTTCCCCTCCCGAGAGGAATTGGACTGGTAAATGATGGAGACCGAACTCCTCTCCTTTGAAAGATAAACATTTTCAGAACTATGTCACAGAAGAAATTCGGTTTTTCTTCTAAATCAGTGACACACCAGGGACATCCCGATCCATCCTATGTGATAAACTGAAAGCTTTTATTAGGAACAGGATCATTTCCTACTCAGGGGACAGAAAAAGAGGCAGCGAGGCCTCTATCTCAAGGATAACTTGAAACTCTGNCTGCTTTGAGCAGGGGGTTGGACTAGATTACCTCCTGAGGTCCCTTCCAACCCTGATATTCTATGATTCTATGATTCTAGGGAAGAATTAGGGTTAAAAGATGTATGGCAATTGCAGATCCCTACAACAAAGGATTTTACTTTTTTTCTCCTCCCCACATTCCACATATTTATGAAGAGATTTCTATGAATCTGGTGGTCTCCGTGTTTAATAATGAAATCAAGTCTATTGTGAGCTTTGATCATGTACTAGTGATACAACAATTTTCCCCTCCCGAGAGGAATTGGACTGGTAAATGATGGAGACCGAACTCCTCTCCTTTGAAAGATAAACATTTTCAGAACTATGTCACAGAAGAAATTCGGCTTTTCTTCTAAATCAGTGACACACCAGGGACATCCCGATCCATCCTATGTGATAAACTGAAAGCTTTTATTAGGAGCAGGATCATTTCCTACTCAGGGGACAGAAAAAGAGGCAGTGAGGCCTCTATCTCAAGGATAACTTGAAACTCTGTATAGCATGCAACCCTATCATGTGGCCAGGCTGGATTAGGAAAGGGATTTTGACCATCAGTCAAGTTATTGAAAACGATACTTTCCTCCTTTTTACAATATTAAAGAAAGGTTCAATCTAGAGACTAAAATGGAGTGGTAATATATCCAACATAAGCATGCTATCTCCCATCTGTTTGGATGATGCCTATGCTACCCCTGACTAGGGTGACCAGATAGCAAGTGTAAAAAATCGGGACACTTTTTTTTTCCCCGGGGCGAGGGTGAGGGTATAGTTGCATATATCAGACAAAGCCCCTAATATCGGGATGGTCCCAATAATATCAGGATGTCTTTTCACCCTACCCTCGATGTACCTGAACTGCTCTCATTTCTCCAAATATTACCCAGATTGCCAAGACCTATGGCAACACTATATGCATACTTGGCCAGCAAATTTGAATTAAACCTGGGTTTCCTAAAAGAGAGAAGGGAGGAGGAACTAAGCCAATTATTCTCTTCTAACCAATGGGAAACAGATTTTAGACAGTGCGATGAACTGTTCCTTGGACTTCCGTTTAGGATTAATCCAGCAGGAAGTCGTGGAGGATGCATCCGACCCCTCTCCAACTGTTCCAGACGGGTGCTGCTAAATCAGACAAATGGTGGTGGTGTGATTCAGCAGGTGCTAACTTAACTGCTCTTATACTCATATGTTTTGGGCAGAACTTAAATTGAAGAATTAATATTTTTCCCCTATCAAATAAAATTGTGTTATACACTAAACCATATACTTTTAAATCTAATGGATGTTAATTGGAAGCTGAATAAATCTGAAAAACTTTGGCTAAGCAGAGCACTAAATAATTATTAAAAGACTAGTACTACAAAAAATTGAAAGCCAAAAAGTGACCAACAATTGAAGTCTGGAGCATACATATTGTAAGTTTGGCCACCGTGGAAAGAATAGTATACTGTTATACCCAAGAAAAATTCTCAGAGATATGGGATATTTTCCTGGAAGTATCTGAATGATCTTATTAAATGCATGTGCCCCTCCGCTTGCCTCTTTCTTCTCTCTATCCACTTCCTTCCCTCCCCATCTCTATCCCCTCCTCCGAATTTTGCTTCTTTATCTAAATTTTTCTTTAAACTAGTTAGATTTTTATAAACAAATTTTGTTTGTAAATTGTGCAATTCAAATTGATTTAGTATTTTAACCATTCATATTATATAATTAAATATTTCAACTATAGCTAAAGTTAGGTAGCAAATGGTTAATGTATTAAGAGATGTTTATGTATTAGGAAAAGTTTATGTATAGTTTGTTATTTTTTATATATATTTAAAAAATAAAAAGTTAATAGAGAAAGATGTTTTCTTTAACTGTAAATTCTGGTAAAGATTCTCAGTCTAATAAAAGGTAGTACCTGGCTGGTAGCTACAAGGATGCAGAGGTGTGTTTTGATCTTAGTTGCATATTGTCAAAGGTTTGATTTGATTCAATAACAAGAGATGTCATAGCTAAATTGAGTCAACTTTTTAAATCAAAGATTATTAGTCAAAGCTTAATACTGCATAGTACAGAAAGGAAGGCCAATACGTTACCAACCCATCTGGGATTCAGCAGTGCAGCTGGTTAACTGCCTCAAAACCTGAGCTTCACTCTATTCCCATAGATACTAGGGATGTTTACAACATATGAAGATTTCACCATTTCTTTGCATTATTTCAAACATAACCAGCACATGAGTCTTATTTTCTTTAATATGTTTTTGAAGACTTTTTGCTAGACTTGCACAGACCCTGCACATAAACAGGACAGAGATTGCAACCAGTTTCTAATTTTGTGTTGACCATAGTATTCAAGAAATCAGCAAAACATTAGATACATCCTGCATCAGCTACAGCTTGGTACAGAAGGCATGTTAGTTAAGCACCAACAAAATTGTTCATCTTGTCCTGTCCCTCCGGAATGCCTTAGTACCTAGCACTGAAATTACTACTCTTCACATTTCCCACCTGGTTAAATAGTTAAACATAAGTAAAAAGCATTTTGAGATGAGCTTAACATGAATTAATAGTTATACAAAATCCATATGTGATACTATATATAATATTGATATTGTGTATATTAATACCGTATTGTATGGATATTGGCTAACACTATAAAGTTTACAGACTCTCTCTTATCTGGCTCCATATATATTCGGAAAACAGATGGTCTGTAGTAGCCAGGCATAGCACAAATACCTGGAGTCTTGAGTGTATTTTGCAAGCTTTGTTGTACCCTCCAGCAGTATAAAGAGCTAGAATTATGCAACGGTTACAGTATCTAACTATAGGACCATTCTAGAGTTATACAATTCAGCATCAATATAAAGAATTCTAAATATAATGTACTTTATTTACTATTAGCTACATTCTTATTTTGGTTACATAACACCTTTTCCAATCACACTTATAGCTACAGCAACAAACAATTCCCATGTTTTGATCAATACATTTTTCTTATGAGAGCTGAATGCATCTGTTTTCTCATAAATTGCTTAATTGCTAATTACATTTCTGGTTAATAGTTCTGTTTGTGAGAGCTGGTTTCCCAGTGTAACTGTTTACAAGAATCGGCTTCACAAACCTGGATAAAGTTCCATTGCTTATCTGGTAATTGCCCTGCAGCATTTAGCAGTGTATGACTTGCTTTGGTCAACAATATTAATATGACATCCAGTAGTAGCCTTTAGGGCAACATGCTAATACTGATGCACTATCTGGATTGCCTTGGGGGCAGGCCCATGCTGCTCCACACAGCCCCGCCCAACACGCCCCAACTCCCTATGCCCAGCGCCCCCTGGACCCACTATGCCCAGTGTCCCCCCACAATCCCCCCATCACAAATGCACAGCGCCCTGCACACAACCACCCCTGCCCAGCACCCCCACCCACAGCCCCACCACAACTGCCCAGCACCCCCATACAGAATCCCCACTCCCTAGCACCCCAACATACACAGATCTCTCCCACCACCCAGCTGCTGACTTCCCCACAGCCCCACCACCACAATTACAGTGTCCCACAACCCCTCCAGTGCTCAGCACCTGAAACACAGACCTCCCCCACCGCCTAGCACTCCAAAACACACAAACCTCCCCACAGCACCTCCCGCCCCCTCTCAGCCCAGCACCCCACTCTGCACTCACTGGCCCTGCTGAGCTAGTACAGAGCAGGGATCCCCGTTCCCAGCAAAGTGCTAGGGGGCAGAACAGCTGAAGCTCGGGTGCACAGAGCGGTTCCATCCCCCGGGGCCCAGCCAGCCCTGCCCACTTGGCGCTGGTGCCCGTGGTGGAGAGGAGGCGTTTCTGGGGGGGGGGGACAGCTGCCGACTTCCCCAGCCCACTGCTTCAGCAGAGTGGCAGGGAGAGGTGGGCAGGGCTGTCCTTACGCATACGCAGCATACACGGCTGCGTAGGGCGCCCACAAATTTGGAGCACCCCTGAGTCTTAGTGTCCACCCTTCCGCCTCTTTCTATCCCTGTTCTGACCCTTCCTGCAGGCTCCCACTACAGCTGGCTGCTACAGCCTGGTGAGTCTTCCTCTGGAGGGGATCTAGTACTTAAAAGTGAAAAAGGCTTCTAGCCTGCCAGACCTATTAGCTCACTGAAACTGTTAAAGGGCCATTGAAGTGGTAATGAAGCCATTTAACAGGCATTTGCCAATCCCCAGGTATATACTGTCAGTTTCTGAATTTACTGAGGGCTAGTCTACACTGGCAACGTTAAAGCGTTGCTGCGGCACCGCTGCTGCGGCAGCGCTTTAACATGGCTTGTGTAGTCCCAGCGCTCTAAAAAACCCACCTCCACTAGGGGCGTAGCGCTGGTGCACTGTCTACACTGGCGCTTTACAGCGCTGTAACTTGCTGCGCTCAGGGGGGTGTTTTTTCACACCCCTGAGCGAGAAAGTTGCAGCGCTGTAAAGTGCTAGTGTAGACAAGCCCTGCCAAAAACAGTTGAGCATGACTGTAATATTTACTCAGAACATGTTAGTTTACGGGACTTTAGTTTAAAATTTGCTTTAAAAATATTTCATTTGTGTGTTGCTGAAGATTATAAAATCACGTCTCTAAAAAATCCTTGCATAGATTTTTAGATGCACAATCTGAGTATTCATCTTTAGTCTTAAATGCTTCGATCTTCAGACATATCGTTTTTTAAATAAATCCTTCAAAAGACCATCCTTATCTAAAATACACATGCGAGCCCAGGCTGCCATCAGGCATAGGGGCACCAGTTTAATAATACTGCATAGGGCCCCATAAATCCTAAGGAAGGCCCTGGAGGCGGGCCCTGCTCCCAGGGAGCCCGAAGCAGACTGTCACTGGCCCGGAGCAGCAGTGGCTGAGGGCTCCTCTCCGCCCCAGACACTGGCATGTAGTCAGCAGCTGCGGGGAGAGGAGCCCTCAAACAGCTGGTCAGCCATTGGCCAAGAGGAGCGAGCAGTGGGCGGAGGGGAGGGGCAGGGGTGGAAAGAAGCCATGGGCCAGCTGGACATTCTTCATGGTTTCGGAGAGAAAAACCTATAAATGCTTCACCAGAAAGTCTAGAGCAAAAAAAGAGGGGGCTGGAGGAGAGATAAAAGAACAATATTGGGAGGAAGAGGAAAGGAGATAGTCTGAATGATGGAAAGAAAATTCAAAGAATGCAGTGGCAGTAGAGAGTCACTGAAGGAAACAATGTCAAGGCACCACAATATTCACAGCAAAATGAAGAAGCTGAAGCATCGATTAATCCAAAGTAGCTGTGAACTGCTTCATACTATTAAGAAAGAAATATAAAAATGTCCTCATTCTGAATTTTTGGAATTGGGTAAACATGCCCAGGATGCAAAGATCATGGGACCTTCACTCCCTCTGTCGACTGCCATTTTCATAGGCCTCTGGCCGCACATACCAATGGCAAACTATTACACGGATGTACTATTGCCTCCAAAAGTTTAGAAACCGTACACGGAAATAAAAAATGGTTGCTGTATTTTAGTACTATCTGGGTTATTCGTTGCCATACCTCATTTTGAGGGACATTCCCCCATTTTAGTCCTAAAGTTACTCAAGTGCCTCCCAAGTTTGGTGTCCCTTTACTTTTGATGTTGGAAATAATGCACACCAGAAATAAAGTATCATGAAAGAAAGGTTATAGAAAGAGTTATTTACACTACAGGAAGGACTCCAACAGCATTTTAAGCTACTTGCATGAATAATCTTTGTGTCCCTCACTTTGGGTCTTTGTCACACATTGATTTCCACATTTGAGCCTTGGCAGGTTGAGGGGAATGTTTATTGGTACTCGTGCCAGGCTGCGCAGGTGACAAAGAAGGGTTTCTTTGCCTCCACCAGAGTATCTGCAATGTTTCAATGAGTGGCCTGTCCTTACTTGTTTTCAAAAGGGGACAGATCTTTGAGAAAAGGAAGCCATTCAAAACCGTTGGCTAAGTGGCTCATGGAAATTGCAGTAAAACAATAGACTGTGTTGTTAAAGCAAAATATTTAAGAGAGACACCAGTAAGCAAAAAAATGGAAGGAGTGATAATGGAACTGATTAAACAGGACGTAGAGTTTTGACAGATGTAAAAGAGCTTAAGGAACTTAATTTTAATATTATGGCAGTAGTGAGGTTTTGAATGGAAGATTATCCTGTCAGAAGCCACACCCGAAGCACGAGGTGGTGCAATTAAAACTTGCTCAAGACTACTTGGAAAAGGGTGAAGTGTTTTGGAACAGAGCTTTATGGCTTGATTAAGCTCAAATTAACATAGAGCACTCTACCACAAAGAGATAAGAGTGGAGGAGAGAACAAGGCTAGTAGAAGGATGTCTGGCTTCTACAGTTTAGATTCTTAACAAGATAGTTTCTGGGGAGCCGGGTTGGCTGTATACCTTCTAAAGTCATTGTCAAGCTATGATTCACTGACAGAATCGTGAGCGGTACACTGTAAGAACAGATATTAGCATATAAAACATTCCTATTGTGAAGCATAGTTATGACTTTGTATTATTCAATTACATGAAGAAAATACTAATCAAAATACGCGTTGGCCATAGTTGGGCTTCAGCCCTGGGTGGCTGGCATTGAGCACAGCAGTGCCAGTGCTCCCAATCAGAGACAAGCAGAGCCATGATTGCATCTGTTGCACTTACCGCCACTTGAAACCAGGAAGTTACCATTTACTGAGCACAGACAGTGAACCTAGTGCTGCAGAGAGACACTACCCCTTGGCCAAGGAACTTTAAATGCAAGTCCTCACTCCTGTAAACACTTGCTTGCGTGCTTAGGGTTATGTGCATGGATAGTCCCACAACACAAGTATCCATGTACATAAAGTTAAACATGTTAGCAACTATTTTCAGGAGTGAGGACTTGCATTTAAAGTTCCTTGGCCAAGGGGTAGTGTCTTCCTCTCTCTCTGCTGCACTAGATGTGCTCAGTAAATAAGTTCCAAAAGACAACAAAAGATTCTATAACTGTTGGAATTATTATTATTAATACAGGGTACCACCACACCACCAATTTAACCAGACATTCCTTTACTAAATCCAAAAGGCCAAATGGTATTTAAACAGCTGCTCCAAAATTGCCTTAAATCAATCACACCCATACTGTAAAATTCAGTTATGAGCTTTGATCAGATGCATACAACAGGACTAGACCCAGGATGCTCAAACCCATGTTGGCACTGGCTCCAACTTTACAGGCAAGTACTAGCAACAAACCCTTTAATAGTTCACCCTTTTATACCTTATCCATCGGGTTCTACATGACTATAGTCACTGCTTCTTGAATACATTACTTTGCTAAAAAAACCTTAGAACCATTTTTGATATTGGGGCTTTTTCTTCAAAGATTTTCTTCCTATCTTATCAGCCACACTTCAGATCTACTGTTCCAATTAAGCCACATTCCAAGCCTAGTATTTCAATTAAGCATACCTTCTTTCAAGGCCTTCCCCCCCAACTGTTAAGTGCCTGCACTTTACACAATTTGTAAAGCATATATATTCTTTAACCAAGCTAATTTAACCCTTTATATACCCATCTAATCCTACAACAACAAATCCTCCATTAACTTCCTCTGCAAAGTCTTACAGGTGAAACAAAGGAAGGATAATTTCACAGTTAAGGAATTGAACTAGCACTGAGAAGATCTGGGTTTAATTCCTGGCTCTAATCACCAGACTTCCCATGTGACCTTTGGCTAGCCCATCTCTGCAATGTACATAATACTTCCTTTTCTCCATCCATTGTCTTGCCTATAGTCCCCAATCCTGCAAAGATGTATGTTCATGCTTAACTTTATGTACTGTGAATAGTGCTAGTCACTTTAAACTATATAATTGACTTTAATTACTCAATGCAGAAAAATCAGTTTTATAGTCTGAAGTGAATGGTAATACTCACAATGCATAAAGTTAAGCACCAGCCTAGGTCTTTGGAGGACTGGGGCCTTTGATGGCAGGCTCTTCCAGGCAAGCACTGTCTATTACTATACATCTTACACACATACTTCTGAGAACAATTGGACCTCGATTGCCGTAGAAGTTTCTTGGTTCAAATCATGTAGAAAATGTTACATAAAATGTTTCAAAAGAGAAGGGGAAATAATGTCATTCAAATTTCTCAAGAACAATATCAAAGAATTGAAATATTAAAAATTATGCTTCAAAATGACAAACCTAAGCACATATGTGTTTTACAGGAGGGGAGCCCAATTCAATGAGGTTTTTTTTTTTTTTGCTTCTTTTAGATGATATCAACAGTTGTTTGTGGATTTAAAAAAAGACAAATTGCATCAAAAAATTTAAATAGGTAGAAAAAGGAATATGTTTCCAAGGCATTAAAATATAAAAAAAACCAATGCAATGTAATTAAAGAATCTCTCTGTTACTTAAATACTTTCTAAATGTACAGTTCCTAAGAACAGCAGAACTCCCTGAGATTAATAGCAGCTACTGCAACAGACCTATTATAAGAATAGCTTTAGTTCTAGAAGGTTCTGCATTTACCAGGTTTCTACCTTATCATCCAATAGGATTTAACATTCAGCCACTCTTTCTGGAAATATTAAGATTCAGATGCTAAATGTGGCAATTGACTGAGGAGGTTCACTGTATTCCAAGTAGCTCACTGCACCTGTTCACAGCTGATTGCCTCATTATCATTTTGCACAGCAGGGGAGAAGCTAGATAAATTCTACTTAGAAGAACACTGAAAATTCACTGGCTTATTAAAGCCCCTCCCATCTGCAGTCCAGCATGCTGCTTCATGGAGGTTATGGTGCTGTGCCTTGTTAGAGGGGAGCTTTATTGCTGTGTACAGCATTGTATCTGCAACGAACAGTATGCTGTGATGCAGCTAGTAGTAGCGTGGCATACCAGATACAGCAGGGAAAGAAGAAGCCAGGCTGATGATAAATATTTTTGTCAGATGGGTTGATTTGACGGAGTGAAACCATGGAATATAATGTGTGGATAGGAAGGAGGCAGACAGAGCCACCTATACGTTGTATGAGAAGAACACACTATTTGCCATGTTCAGATAAATAATAAAATGCCTATGCCAGGTGGACTACATGCTGCTGGTGCATACAATCTGAGTTTGGTCCCAAAGCTGGATTCCCAAGTCCTTGTGCAGTTCTTTCCTGATTGTTCCCCTTCCCCATGGAATAGTCCATGGGATACATCCCCAAACCTAGCAGACCCCAGAGACCCTGTACCCAGCTCTGATCTGTTTGGATTCTAACAGGGCAGAATAACTGAATGAGAAGACGGAGATCCCCAGAGTTCTTCTGGGTAGCGGGAGACTGGCAGTTTATTACATCACTGCCACCATTTGGAGTTACAAACTGTGATTCACCTGTACATATATTTTCCTGCTTTACCTCTCAATAACCCTCATTCTCTTTTCTTAGCTAATAAACCTATATTGAACTATAGAACTGGCTGCCAGCGTTGTCTTTGGTTTGAGATTTGGAGTACCAATTGATCTGGGGTAAGTGACTGGTCTCTTGGGACTGGGAGATATCTGATGTGGTGTGATTTTAGGTTTAAGTAACCTTTTATCCCAGAGTTCAATTTGTTTGGGTGGCAAGATAGACTGGAGAGTCTACCGGGACTGTCTGTGATTCCATGATAAGACTGGCATAGTGATCCAGGAGTTCACATTTGTTACTGGCTTGGTGAAATCTAATTATAGAACATGCCACCCATTTGGGTGTCTGCCTTTGTTTTCTGATAGTCTGCCCTGAGGTAGGCACTCACACTTGTGAGCCACTCCAGGCAGCTGACATAGTCCCAGGCTTTATTATTTTTTCTAACTAAACTCTGTTTGGCTGGAGGAGGAAGAATCCATCTCTCTGCCACACCCTCCTTACCCACTCCACTCTTTCCACTTGGTCCACCCAGTCTACAAGTCCTCACCAGCACTGGCTCTTGACCTACATATCAGCCTCTATGGGGTCCAGAGGAGGGGAAACAGAGCTGTGGGACTGGCTGGACCCAGCCACTTCCTGTCACAGAGTAGAAAGCCCCTCTGTTCACAAATTTGCGGCCTATGAATATTTAACCCACTCCCTTCAAAAAACAAAAGAAACCAAGTTAACTTTTTTTATGCTGCACTTTTGAGATATTTCCTAGTGACAGAACTTTGTCTCCCCCACTTAGGGGATTGCATTCTCTCCCTGATGGCAGCTTCCCTACACTCTAGAATTTTATTGAAGTAACAAATTAGAATTTGCCCCAGAGCCTAATTGGTACACCTAAGAGGTTGCACCAGCTTAAAATTTAAAACCTCCACTGTAAAATGGAGCAGCTTGTTAGCATGCACAGATGATCTTTCACCACAAGAATATTCTACAGATAATATATTCAGTTTGTCTGATAGAAGATAGTTTGTGTATGGAAATCAGGTTCTCTGGCCTGTGTTATACAGGAAGTTGGACTAGATCAGTGGTTTCCAAACTTGTTCCGCCGCTTGTGCAGGGAAAGCCCCTGGCAGGCTGGGCCGGTTTGTTTACCTGCCGTGTCCGCAGGTTCAGCCGATCGCGGCTTCCAGTGGCCGTGGCTCGCTGCTCCAGGCCAATGGGAGCTGCTGGAAGCAGCACGGGCTGAGGGACGAACTGGCCGCCGCTTCCAGCGGCTCCCATTGGCCTGGAGCAGCAAACTGCAGCCACTGGGAGCCGCAATCGGCCGAACCTGTGGATGTGGCAGGTAAACAAACTGGCCCGGCCCGCCAGGGGCTTTCCCTGCACAAGCGGCGGAATAAGTTTGGGAACCACTGGACTAGATGATCACAATGGTTCCTTCTGGTCTCTAAATCTAAAACACCTCAATTTCCTGGCAAGCAAGGGCTAGAAACACTGTAAAGGCAGGGGTGAAAGTAGCACAGAGGACTTACCAGTACGGGGGCCCGGTTCCGGGCCCCCAGAAGGGGTGGGGCCTCGGGTGGAAGGGGCGGGGCTGGAAGTCAGCCTCCCCCAGCCAGCCCATCCGTGCTGCCCGGGGCTCTGGCGGTGATTTAAAAGGGCCGGGAGCCCCGGGCCCTTTTAAATCGCTGAACCCTGGGTCAGCTGCCCCTTTTACCCCCGTGGCCCTGCCGATAGGGTCCCTACTGGCAGCGCCGCCGATGGGGTGGGGGCCACAAGGGGCAGCAACATTAAAGCGCTGCCATAGGCAGTGCTTTAACGTCGGCTGCGTACGGGCCAGTACTGGCAGCCACTTCTTACTGGTACGCCATACCGGCCTGCTTTCACCCCTGTGTAAAGGCAAACTGCTCAGACATTCATGGGCTGGAGGGAGTTCCTTACACTGTTCTCTAGGACTCCCTCTGGTTAACAGAGGGAGTAACTTTGAGCTATGTCTGGCTATCCTCACTGGAAGTAAAGTTGTTGCAATCAGAGCTAGGTGAATGCAAAAAGTATTGAGCGGGTTTTCAAGTATTGCAGATTATCTCTGCCAGTATTTGAAACTCTTTAACTTACATTTATTTTCCCATAAACATCCTTCCAGGCCAAATTTGTTCATGAGAATATTTACAGAGAGGTAAAGCTTTGCAAATAGTCATTCAAATACATCTTTTCCTGACTATACTCACCTGAAGTGTCTGTACAATGGGAATGGGAGTCATCCACTCACAGATCGGTAACATAAGACATGTGTGACCAATCATATACTGTGAGTAGCAAGCTATGAACAGCAAATACTCAGTGCAATGGATGTGATGAATAATTTGCAAGGGATCCATGGGCTGGAATATATTTGCATAAACATTCATAGAATAATTTTGAATAACAAATTTGCACAATATTAAGTCAGCTCACAGATAATTTGCAAATATGCAACCCTTTCTTTACACAGAGCCACCTTCTCCTNGTATAAATATCTTCTTACTGTATGTTCCATTCTATGCATCCGAAGAAGTGGACTGTAGCCCACGAAAGCTTATGCTCAAATAAATTTGTTAGTCTCTAAGGTGCCACAAGTACTCCTATTCTTTTTGCTGATAGACTAACACGGCTGCTACTCTGAAACTTCTCCTACTAGTTTCACTGCTCCACAATCACTTACCTCTCTCTCACACACACAGCCTATTGCTTCATTGCCCCCACCAACAAGCATGTAGCTGAATCTCCTTTCCTTCTAATAGCAAGCCAGATGCTCCAGGCACAACTTTCCTTGCCCCACCAGCCGTGAATACTGAGAACAATAGTCGACATGAGTAAAGGGGTTAGAATCCAGGTTCTTTCCTTACAACAGCTTCTCAACAGTTTTTAGAGATCTTCTGTCAGGTGTATTGGATCTTGAGAATATGAAAAATGAGTTCTAAGACCTTTCTGGTTCCATTCCCTATCAATATGGCAGCATGCTTTGGACCTCTAGGTACTACAGTGAGCGGTATCACAGAAATGTGTTTAACGACAAATCTTTCTCACTTGTATTCCTCAGATCCTGCATTAGGTATTTGAAGGATGATAAATGGAAAGCTTATAATGGGGGCAGAAGTTCTCTAGTCTTACTAGAATGTCGAAAAGGTCAAAGAGGTGGCTGGTTTGGGAAGCACACTACACTAGATTTCTACTGACTGTAGTAGACTGGGCTTCTCTGCAGTCAAGAGTAGTAGTGGACTAATAAACTGGACTAACTGCAGTAGACTGTAGTAGTGGACTTCTACTGTGCAAATGGTGAGTAGTGCTTAAATTGTTCCCTTTTTAGGTTAAAGGATTCACCAAAGATGCAACAAAAACATATATTCTTCTCTGAGAACCTTACCAGTGAAGTCTAAGATTTCTATTGAAACAAAAAACCAAACAAACCAACAACAAAAACCAAAAGGGAGATCCTGTTTATTCAGGGTAGACATGAAATATGCTCTGCACTGAGTTTATAGAGGTAGCCGCCACACAGAATCCTTAACTCCCAATTTCCTGTTCCTCATCACAGTGGCAGCCTTATTTAAACATAATTGGTTTGTTTATTTTTAACTGAATTCCTCATTTCACAGAAGGTTATAAAATGTGAATTACTACTTGGCAGGCATCTTTTGTGCGGTTTTAAATCTCACCTAAATAAGGGCCTGATTCAAAGCCCCCTGAAATCAATGGGAGTCTTTCTATTGACTGGAATGGGTGTTGAATCAGGCCCTGAATAAGTTAAACCTTGTACAAATATATGTTTAGCCATTTTGTATTATGCACTCAGTGAACTGAAAAGGCTCCTATCTGCAGTAACTGCTTTTTGAAGGTGAATATTTTAGCTGCTTTGAAGAGCAGCTGATGCTTTCTGGAAAAGCTTTGAAAGACATTTTATTTAGAAACAATTGTATCAGTGTGTCATATATAGAGTGTATTTCTCGCTTCTCTCTATTTTAATTGTTACTCGTATCATTACAATTAATGCCATTACAATGGGTTACTATGGAGATTATAAGGATTCTGCAAACAGAAGATTATGATTGACTTCATGTGGCATATAAGCAGCAGGAACTAACAGAGACCTTGTTTTCATGCAAATGTCTCATAATTAAAAGAAGAGGGAAGAGAAAGGGAAAAAAGCAACATAACCACAATTCTCGCTAAATAGAATGCTTTCTGGTATATTGCAGGAGAGGCTATTGTGTCTGGATTTTTTTTCAAGATATCAAAAGTTATAGGCCTCATTCCTTATCAAATGTAAATTTCTGAAATCCGCCCTTGTTTTGGGAGACTATAATGTTTTTTCCACCTGTGTAATTTAAAAGTTGCCAGGGAGATTGAGTGGCTCAGGGAATTGTTCAGGGGATGTACTACAGAGCATCTGTCCTCAACAAGCTTGACTAAGCACTATCACAATCAGAACCTCACTTAGCATTACCTAAGATACAGTACCAGCTACCCTAAATAAAAACAGATTTTACTGGCACATAATGGAAACAGAGAAGAAATCACAGAAAAGGAATAAGTAAAGGATACTATAAAAGCTCTCTAAGCAAGGCTGACATCTTCAAATTATCATTGTTGAAGATTGCTGAAAACCTTACCAGGCAAGGTCTGGTCAGTTTCACGGGGTTGAGCAAAGCATCTGTGTAACCACAGTGCTTGCCTGCCTGCCTTTATAGCCCTGCTTGGCTTGTCAGTTCAAGCTAAAGAATACGATTACCCCCCACTCCAAACATACATGGATATGTAAACAATATGGGCCTGACTTTCAGAAGTTCTGAGTACCCACAGGTCCAGCTGAACTCAATAGGAGCTGTAGGTGCTCAGCTCCTCTGGAAATCAGTCCCTCTCTTGTTGCTGTTTTACTGAGCAGCTGCAGATTTTGGGACTTTGCTATGGGTCAGTTTCCTTCCCATGGGAGGAGAAATTGGTGACCCAGACTACACAAGTGTAATTTATGTATTTACACAATATACACAACTCTTGTTTACCTTGAACAGAGGTAGCCAAAACTGCATACAGGAATTCCCCTTGCCAGAGCTCCAGCCAAGACACCACTGAGACAAACTTTATTGCGACAAAACAGCTCGATCTCGTCTCTTTCACCTTGGCTTCAGTCCCTTTGTTTTCAGTCCTCTGCTACTCTTCCATTCTGGGCCCTGGGCTTATTACCTGGGAAATTCCTGAGTTCAAATTCACTTGCCCATGGCCACAAGAAGCTTGTTTTCTTAATAGTAAGCATGCATTGTTTCAAGGGAGCCTGGTCATTAATCCATTGCAACACAAAGGAGCCTCTAACCGGTATGACTATCTCCAGCATCCACTGGATCCAGATCCTCTGCTAGACCCCTCTCAGACCAATCTCCTTTTGATCACCTGAGTGTGATAATGAGCCCTCATAGGATGTGTTGAGGCCCTCTATACTTAACCCTTTCTATAGAACATTTGTTACTGTCTAAGTGTATCGATCATTAATAACATGCATTTCATTAACATCTATGCCATAGCAATATTGTTATTTGCAATATTATATATTTGGTTCCCATTTAGGAACCAAAATTGGTGATACAAAGTCAGGTATACTTTTAAGACCTGAAGAAGAGCTTTGTGTAAGCTTGAAAGCTTGCATCTCCCACCAATAGAAGTTGATCCAATAAGAAATATTACCTCACGCATCTTGTTTCGCTATACTTGTACTGTTATTTATTTAAAAACGTACACCAGTCCTGTTTCCCTCAACAGAGATCCCTCAACAGTCAGCCCTCTTCTGCAGGAATGCCAGGTAAGGAATCACTACCTTGTCCCAAGAAGCAGTTATTCTGAGGCCATGTCCACACTACAAACATTGGCTGACACAAGTTACGTTGGCATACTGCCGCTAGAGTTTGTATATCGCATTTGCACATGCAGACTTGGCTGCTTGTGTTGGCATGGCGCGTACTCACCGGGAGTGTCTGTGTTGATGCAAAGTACAGTGCACCATGGGCAGGTATCCCAGTGTGCCAGGTGCTGCTGTCTTGCACAATGCCTTCTGGGAAATTTTTACTAAGTGGTATGGGGTAAAAAATGAGTCACACAGAGATCTGTGGGAGCTAGAGGTCAAGTTCCCATCAGGCAATTTTCTGCATCCCATAATGCCATCCATTTCCAATAATTTTGCACCTTTAAAAAATAAAATCACAAACCTGAGTGGCACTTTTCTGTGTCTACAATGTCTGAAAGAAGCCTGGATCTCACAGAAATCTGTGTGTGACATTCCCCAGGGTACAATCTGGACTGCTAAACAGCTATTTCTCCTCAATTTCCTAATCTGGGGGGCCTTTTACGCTGCTTTCTTGTGAGAACAACCACTCCTGGCCAGTTCACACACAGCCTCTAGCATGCAAAAATCACTCCCAGCTAAATGCTCTGCCCAGTCACATCTGAATTACATGCAGGGCAACTTCAGCAAACTCCCAGTCCCAGACTTGTCCCCAGAAATGTGTGTCTTGTGCTGCCCAGCTCTCTCCTTCTGGTCAATACAAGCTCACAGAAAGTCTGTCATTTCATTAATGAAAAATCATATGCACAAACCCTGTTATCTCAGTTGGAGGTTCCCAACCACTTCAATCCATATCCACATTGGTTTAAATAAAACAATAAAGCAAGTTTATTAACTACAGAAAGGTAGATTTTAAGTGATTATAAGTAATGAGGCATAAAGAGTCAGAATTGGTTACAAAGAAAATGAAAGATAAGATGCAAACTAATACCTAACTTAACAAACTAAACGTACTTAAAACCCAAAGGTTTTTCTCACCATAAGCTTACAGCAGACTGGCTGGATCGCTTCAGCCAGGACCTCCCACCAGTTCAATGATGCTTCCTTTGATTTCCAAACATTATTGATGTCATGAGTAGAGATGAGGGGGGATAGAGGTGATTTGGGATCCTCTGTTTCTCAGTCTTATACCCAGGGCCGGCTTTAGGCACTGTGGGGCCCGATTCGAAAGAGCTGCCACTGAAGACAGCAGCGGGACTTCGGCGGCAGCTCAATTGGCTGTTGGTGGAGTCCTTCTTCCACGGCAGCGATCGAGCTGCCGTCGAAGACAGCGGCGGGGCTTCGGCGGCAGCTCTATTGGCTGCCAGTGCCTTCGGTGGCACATCGGCGGAGGGTCCTTAGGGACGTTGCAGGGCCCTCTTAGGGGCGTGGGGCCCGATTTGGGGGAATCGGGTGAATCGCCCTAAAGCCAGCCCTGCTTATACCCTTCTCCCGTCTTTCAGGATTACCTCCAGCTGGGGTTCAGGTGATGGTTAGTCTGTTCACTTGGAAAACCCCCAGCTGTTCCATTGCCAATATATAAAGTTCTCGCTTACACTCTTTTTCCTGCCAAAGAATGGTAGCTTAACCAGGTGATATTCCGCTATAGTCCATTTGATTAGGCTGATACCTAGCCGGGGCGTCAGTGTGTTCTTTGTCTCTGAAAAACTGGTTTGTGCCTGATTTTCTCACTTTGGAACATGTCACAGCAATGTTATACAGTAGCTTATAACTTTACATACAATATTGCCACACATATTTTACCATAACAATAATGTTCAGCAGATTATGAGTTTTCAAATGATACCTCACAAGGCATACTTTGTACAAAATTTATCATAGTTTTGTAAAAAGGATGAACATAGGGGTACAGTCTGTCAAACTGTGCTATTCTCATGAATGTTGCAAATACAGGATGCATGATTATCCTGTATTTGCAAATCTTCTGGAAGTACCACAACTAGAGGAGACATGAGAATTTCTTCAAGGACAATTTACTGAGGGACATAGCAAAAAACACTTCAAGGGTTTTGGTGGTCTTCATGCGGCAGCTGCAGACAGTGGAGTGGTGCTTTTGGGCCCAAGAAATGAGCACTGACTGGTGAGCTTTCATCGTAATGCAGGTTTGGGATGAGGAGCAGTGGCTGCAGAACTTTCAGATGTGAAAGGTCACATTCCTGGATCTGCGTGCCGAGCTCACCTCAGCCATCCCATGCAGGGACACCAGAATGAGAGCTGGTGGAGATAGTGGAGTATCAGTGGCAATCATATTCTGGAAGCTTGCAACTCCAGATCACTACCAGTCAGTGGGAAATCATTTTGGAGTTGGAAGATCCACAATGGGGGCTGATGTCATTCAAATGTGTAGGGACATCAGTCATCTGTTACTTAAGATTGTGACTCTTGGCAACAGAGTGGATGGGGCACTAGAACTGCAGTGGGATGAGAGAGAGCATGTATTTCCCTATTTTGGCACCAACCTACCTTGCCCTAGAGTACATCTACAGAAAGGGCTATTTTTCTATGGTTATGTACATGGGCAGCAGGTATAATAGGCAAGGGGAGGCTTTGACTCCCCTAGTGCAGCTGTCCCTGCCGCCCAACACTTGAGCCGTGATGCCCCCTCCCCCCGCCTCTTCCCCTCCTTGCTCTGACCCTTCCCCGAGGCTCCCATGGCTTCTGCCTGGGGTAAGTCTTCCTCCTCTCCACCCCAATCCCTTCAGAGGTCCCCGCAGCTGCCAGCTGTGTCCCTCCTCCTCACCCCCTATCCATGTGGGGCACGGGGTGTGTGTGGATGCGAGCACGGCGTCAGTGGCAGATCAGGGGGAGTGAGGAGGCGAGCAGAGGGGATCCCTGAGTAACTTTATACAGTGAAAAAGCCTCCCAGAGACCTAGTAGCAGAGATCACTGAAACTGTTAAAGAGCCATTACAGTGGTAATGAAGCCATTTAACAGGCATTTGCCAATGCCCAGAAAGCCCTTGGGCACATTCAGCTGGATTTTATATTGTAGGAAAATGTGTTATTGGGGTTAAAAACAGTTTCCAAATGATGACCCTTCAGTTATCCTCTGTACCCAGCAGAAGTAACTGCTAACCTGGCTCAAGGAGGAGCTGACACAGCCAGTGAGTTTATTTCTTGATCTAGCCATTTTATTCAAACCCATTTTAAGTAAACAAGTCTGGCAGAGAATTCTGTGTAAGAAATATTATTAAACTACTGCCTTAATGCAGGCTGCCAATGACAAACACTTTTCAAAAGGAGAGATTAGGCTTCAGTTTGGCACAGGTAGCCTGGCTTTTTGTCTCTCTCTATACAGCATACACCCAACTCCCTGCCATGCAGAGGAGAATCCAGCTGGCAATTGAGCTACACCTGTTCAGTACCCTGGGGGAATATTATTAGTGCTTTAAGGTGAAAAGGGGAGGAGGTGTTACGCGGGGGGGGAAAGGAGATGGGCAGCAGCAGGGTGAGGAGGCAAGTGGCGAGCCAGCTGCACAGCAGGTGTGTGTGTGTGTGGGGGGGGTCTCGTGGCAGGCGGGGGGAGGGGGAGGAGGCAAGCAGCAGGTGGGCGAGCAGAAGGCGAGCAGGGGAGGAGGTAAGCGGAGGGGAGAACCTCAGGGGTGGGTGTGTGTGAAGAGGTGAGCGGCAAGTCAGCAGTGGGTGGGGGTGGGGTCTGGGGCAGAGCAGGGGTGCAGTGTGGGAAGGGCTGTGGGTGGAAGAGGCAGGACAATGAGCTAGCCTCCCTCAGGGGAAGTTACATAACCATGGGTGATGGGTAAAAGTGTTGGTGGATCACTGGATACGCTTCACTGATATCAATGTGGGCTGGCCATGGAACGTGCACGATGCTCGCATCTTTAAGAACACAGGACTGTTCAGCAAGCTGCAAGCAGGGACATTCTTTCCCAAGGGGTTGCTTACAACTGGTGAAATGCCAATACTGATTCTGGGGGACCCAGCCTACACCTTACTACCTTAGCTCATGAAGCCATACAGTGGGTATCTGGACAGCACCAAGGAAAGATTCAACTTGAAGCTGAGCAGCTGCAGAATGATTGCTGAATGTGAAGAGACGCTGGAGTTATTTTCTCACTGAGATCCAATCTAGTGAGTTAAATACCTCCACGGTTATAGCTGCCTGTTGTGCCCTGCATAATACCCGTGAGGCAAAGGGGGAAAAGTGGACACTGGGATGGAAGGCAGAAGTGGCGTGTACGTCTGCTGACTTTGAACAGACAGACAGAAGGGCCATTAGAAGAGGGCAGCGTGGAGCTATGCAGTTGAGGGAGGCTTTGCAAGAGCACTTTACCAGTCAGCCACGTGAGTGTTCTGTGCTGGACGGTTCTCTGGGCCTTGTACAAGAAGAACTACACAATTTCTAAGTATGACTGGCTGTTTTCCTGAACCTATGAGTTCTGTGGTGCTTGCTGTACATTTACAAGTACTGTGCCTTGAGCAGCAAAAACAGTGAAGAAAACCAACTTGCAAAGCACCACAAAAGGTGAATGGAACAGAACTTTAAAATTGGAAAGGCAGCAAACGTTTTTGTCTGTTTCAATGCACAAATGTAGTCCGTTGTAGCTACACATACAGCAACTGTGGTTTTCACAGGTTAGTGTATGTGAAGCGGTGGTTTTCCTTGCTGAAAATTGGTGTGGAGTAGTAGTGAAAAGAATGTGGCCCCTGATGCCAGCTGGTATGCTGGGGGCTGCTACTATTGAGTTCTCTGAGGACTGCAAAGGGTGGGGAGTCAAGGATTTTTGGAGCTATAGGTCAAACATAGGCTGCAGCATTTAGGTTTGCAGCCTGAGAAGATCCATTATGTCCTGGGGCATTTCCCTCTCCTTTTCTCCTGTCTGCTCTTTGCTTCTCCAGGCTGTCAGCCATGTTGGCCCTCCAGGCCCTTTGTTCATGGTCTGATGTAATACTGCACATGTCCATCCCCCCCACCCGTGCTCAAGTCCTCTTCTTTCTCCTCATCAGGGGCAGGCATTCTGTGGCTGTAGAGGGGGAAAGGGGGCACCTCAAGGCCACGACAGCAGCAGCTGGTGATAAAAACAGAGATGTATCACTGGCTTTACAGGCACCATGGAAAGGGAAAGAAGTTTCAAAACTCCCTTTCCTTATTCCTATAACAACTTTTAATAAGTGCTTACTGACACTTCAGCTTTGGAGCACCTCTTCACAGTCTGTTGTAATGTTCCTTTTTTACCTCCAAGTGGTTTTGATTGTTTGCAGTTGTCTTTGATGGTTTTCCATTGACTGTTCTGTGATGGGATAACAGTAGACAATTGAGCCTTGACAATCAGCTAGCCAGGGAGGGGATGCAACTCCCTCCCACATGAATAAGCCATCACTGAGATGTTATCTGCTGGTGACTCCTTTTAACCTTAAGAGCATAAACTTCAATATAGTTACATTATTTCTTAAATATTACCCATACACACATCATGCCCTGGTTATGAACATCAATAAATTGCAAGCTTTCAATCGAGACCTTGCCCGTTACCCTTTATGGACAAATATCCTCTAAGCAATTTATTTGTGTAGTGAATTTGTCATGTCTGAGAGAAGAATTGTTTGTAAAGAACAGGGAACCCTTTGCCAAGAGGCCTATGCGTCATAAAGGGGAAGGATTTTCTGTTGCATGAAGCTATAAATCTTCAGTCCCTATTCCATGGTGTCAAGGGTTTCACTCACCACTGCAGCGCCTCCTGCTGGCCATCACAGGGATTAGCTCTGCTAGCCTGTGCACCCTCTCCTGGTGGTGCCTCACCCATCGACGACATCACCTGCAGACCCGCCTCAGTCCATGTACTGCAGCGTGCTCTTCATGACTCGGCCCTCAGGCCATGTCACTGCTTGTGTTTTCCCCCTTCCGGGGGAGAGGGGCGTATCTCAGTTCCAGAGTCTAGCTACTTCTCTAGTGGCAAGTGAGGGGGACCTGGAACCACCCATTACTCCAGGTCCCAGCCCAGGGACCCTGTAGCTAACAGCCTCCTGCTGCCTCACCTTAACTTCTCACCAGTGCTGCTTCAATTCCCTGGGCCACTTCTCAGGGCCTTGAGCCTACAAGTCCCAGCTGCCAGCCAGAAGCTCTCACTCTAGCTCCCCTGGTCCCTGCTAGCAGCTGCCCTGTCCAAGGTGCTACCTTCCTGCAGCCCTGCTCTCCCTTGGGCTCCCTGCAGCAACTGAGCATGTCTGACCCTACAGCTCTTTTTATATGGGTCTGATGGGCCCTGATTGGCTGCTCCTTGCAGCCTGTCACCTATATTGACACTATTTTCCACAGGAGGTGGTGGTTTTAGCTGATATCTCACAGAAATTAAGGTCAACCCAAACAAAACATATTTTGTTGCAATTTTCCCAAAGGAAAATTCCACTGAAATTTGTCTTTTCACACAGAAAATTTCAACTTTGTCAAAACCCCATTTTCTGACAGGGAAATTTCATTTGAAATTTTTCAACCAGCTTTACTTCTGATACAAACAATACTTTTTGACCTTTGTTTTCCATAGCTCTTAGAATAAACTGCAAAAAACCCTTCAATATACCAAATTACATTTTAAAACTATCAAGTAAACTGAAGCTGAACATCTAAACAAGAATTCTATCAACCATCGGCTGAATCCCTGTAGCCAGAAAGCTATTGTTTTTATTATAGAGAATGTCCATGCCTGCCAGCTAGTGATATTTTTAGTCGGGCACACTAACGTTACTATTATTAAGACTCAGGTCTGCAGAACTTTCTCATTCTTTGTTTTTAGTTGAAGTAAGTAGATAAAAGCAGCAAAGTAAAATAATGAAATTAGCCACCTTTACTTTCAGATGTGAGCAGTTTTGCCTAGTCCCTCTTCCTTATTGAGGACAGAGTGATACATAGCATTTGGCTCTAATTCTAGCCATAACATGACTGTATTGTATGTTATGAATTGTATCTATGAAGTTCCTCCATGTTAAAATACCTTTCTGCTCTGGATGACAAAAATCCAGGCCCAATCTCCAAAACCCTTACTTATCATTCATAGTTCCTTCTCATCTCACAAGGATATTTGAAACATTTAACAAAAAACAAATAAAAGACTTGAAATATTCCACTATCTACCACTGAACACCAAGAATGAGAGAAACAGAAGAATACTTAGTTAATATAAACTTAACTCAATCTCTCTTCCACTGTAAGGGTAGGTAAGTAAAATTTATTACACAGTTTACAAAGCTACAATTTCCACAAACCCTTTTTCACCTGAGTTGTTCCCATTCATGTGAGTAGCCCACAATATAGAAAAGTCACATCTTATTGTATCCATGTTCCCCTTAAGATAGGGACTGCAGCTAAACTCAATTGCTCAGATGTGTTTTCTTTTGTGTGTGTGTGTGTAAAATGAACTCATAAGCATAGGGGTGATTTTGTTTTAACACACATATGCCATTCTCATGTATAACCATCCAGTTCAGGTGCATACCTTTAGATTAGAGGAAACATAACTTTAGAAATTTCTACACATGCTATAAGTTTTACCTAGCTCTGACTTCTCTTCCACTGTAAGGGTGGCTAAGTTTATATAAACTAAGTATTCTTCTGCTTCTATCATAAATACTTGGGGGGGTCAGATGTCTACAGTGAAATGTTTCAAGATTTGTATTTTTTTTTGGTTAGACTATTATTAAGTTTCCCTTCTTCATCCAACTAGCTCAGTGGTTCTCAAACTTTTGTACTGGTGACCCCTTTCACATAGCAAGCCTCTGAGTGCGACCCCCTTTATAAATTAAAAACACTTTTTTATATATTAACACCATTATGAATGCTGGAGGAAAAGCGGGGTTTAGGGTGGAGGCTGACAGCTCGCAACCCCCCCATGTAATAACCTCACGACCCCCTGTGGGGTCCCAACCCCCAGTTTGAGAATCCCTGAACTAGTCATTAATTACAGTCTGAGCTTCTGCCTGCTCAAGTTGCCAAGCATGGAAATTACCTGCTTTCTTCTCCTATTCACACACTCTTGTTTTATGAATTTGTAATGCTTTCCCTGCCATTTTAAGTACTAACTGTCCATACCGTTCACCAGTCTTATTTGAAATAATGACTTTAACGGCACTACATACCATGCACAAGTCTCTGTAGGATTGGGCCCTTTGGCCAGAAACCATTGAGAATTTTTACATTCCATCACCTATTAACCGTTTTTAATAAATTTTAACAGGACTGAAATTAAGTTTTTAATAAGCCACTATAGATATTTCTGAGGCATTAGTGGACCCTTCTGATGAGAAGGCACCACTAATCAGTTTTCCTTTTTGACCATCAGCTGACTTTCCCCCTCACATACATACATAGAAAAAATAATATCAAAAGCCTTTCTGTGTCATTGGCTCATCCTGGCTCTTTTTCCCCTGGTTTATTTTTTCTTCTTAGGTTTCATGACCAAGTTTTTTTAGTACTGTGTGTTACCCAGTTTCAGATTTCTCCACTCTGAAATTATACTTAGATTAAGTATAATTTTATAGTATTTTTATAGAAATTAAATATTTGGTTCCTACATATGAATGCTCTCTTTGTATTACAATATTTTCCTTTATTAAAAAAAAAAAAAAAAAAAGTATTTACCCTCTTCTTCACACTGCTTTTTCTTTTTCTGTAATGTATCACTTCTTCCTTTTCCTATCTAGTTATGCAAACTAGTTTTGCAACCCAGAACAACCATTAATTCTCTTTTTAACCTTTTAATCTGTGTTTTACAGTAAAGCTACCAAACTACTGTTTTACTCTATCTGGGTTTACCCCTGTTCTCTGAGAAATCAATGGGAGATTTTATCTTTCCCTGGTAGCAAAATCAGGCCCTGTGTATCATAACAGGGCTGGCTCCTTTCCTGTCCTGAGATCCCTCACAAACAGCCTTTTGGGTGGTTATCACCTCTATGAGTTTTATTTATTATCTTCACCAAAACACTATCACAGTCCTGGGCAGCAAGTCTATTTACAGCTTTTCCTAATCCTCAAACCTGTCTCTATAGAAAAGAAGGGTTCTCACCACCCTGAGACCTGTCTTCTTCTGGGCTCTGCTAATCTTCCCTCCTTTACACTTCCTTCCTGTGCTTTTAACTAGCCGCTCCATGATGGGATAATTAACTCCTTAGCTTATCAGCCCCCACTCTGCATAGGCAATTAAATACTTCCCTCCCCATCAGGCCTTTCCTGGTGGAGTTAATTAATGCTTAAATGATCAGAGTGCTGGGTCGACTACTGGCTCTCAGCACTCTGTCACAGATGTTCATCAGAAGACAAACTACTGTGTTTATTGCACTGAATTGGGTGCTTCTTTCAGAAGAGAGTTTAAGCACAGGAGATTTCTTAATAGTGACTCACTATATTTTACCCTCCTTTTGCATACTAATCCATTATGTTCCAGCATTAGTCATTCATTGCTGCAGAAGATCTATATCCAGAAGAATAAAGTTTAAATGAGTTAGCTCTTATCCTCTAGACAGAACAGGATCCTACATGAAGAATTTTAACAAGCAGAACTTTTCCCCAGCTCCCTCTGGATCCTCCAGCCCTGCTACCTGATTCTAAGGAGTGTGAAGTGATTGCTCCTGCATCCCCCTATATCTGCTCCCATTGTGCAGGCAGGGAGGGGAAGGAGGAAATCAGAGCGGGAAATAGGTCCCATTTCAGCAAAGCACTTCAGCTCAATCATAGAAGATTAGGGTTGGAAGAGACCGCAGGAAGTCATCTAGTCCAAACCCCTGCTCAAAGCAGGACCAACCCCAACTAAATCAAGCTTAATTTTAAGCACATACCTAAAGTTAAGCATGTGAGTAGTCCCACTGAAGTCAAAGGACTACTCACATACTTCAAGGAAAGCATGGGCTGAAATGCTTTGCTCGACTGGGCCAAAGTGGTTTGTTCTCACCAGTGAGAAATATCACAAATGAAGCTGCACAGAACGTGGCAGCTCTGAGTCTCAATATTTATTATCAAATGTAAGTAAGAGAGGAAGGCTGGTCCAGTGGTTAGGGCATCAGCCTGGGACTCAGGAGACACACAGCTTCAATTCCCTGCTGTGACCTAGGCTTTCTGGGTGACCTTGGAGGAGTCACAAAATCTCTCTCTGGGCCTTGGGTCACCATCTCCAAGTTGGCGGTAATAATGCTGTTCTATGGCACAGGGTATTGTGAGGATAAATGCCATTCAGATTGTGAAGTGCTCAGATATGATGCTAAGGGAGGGGGTGGGGCACATAATGACTGAGAACATATGGTAGTGTTCAGCATCCTCCATCATTCTGAAATTTTGATAACATCTGAGCTTAATTGGAAGTAAAAGAGTAGCTTGAATCTCTTTCAGGATATCTACCACTTCTCTGAATCACCTCCTTCTCTTACTAATCTCTTTGGGAAGATGTAGAAGGAATTTTGCCCCCTTGAGTGAATTTTCCATGATTCCTACCATGTGCTAAAAAGTTATCTTTGTTTCTGATAACTCATCATTTCCACAATGACAGTATGTGGTCTGTCTTCCTGTTTTCAGAGAAAGGTGTTTATGTGCTCTCGCCACCTTCTATATGTACATAAAGGCATTTCCCCCCATTATCTTAGTAATTAGCTTGGTTACAAATCCAATCGTCCTTTGGAAAGCCTGTTTTACAGTGAGAAACTGAAGAAGTTCAGGGTATGTCTACCAAGCAAAAAAAGAAAAACAAGATCTGTGGCAGCAAGTCTCAGAGCCTGGGGCAACTGACTCAGGCTCTGGCTCACATTACAGGGCTAAGAATAGCAGCATAGACATTCAGGTTTGGGCTGAAGCACAGGCTCTGTAACCTGGAGAGGGGGCAGGGTCTCAGAGCCTGGGCTGCAGTCCAAGCCCAGGTGTCTACACTGCTATTTTTAGCCTTCCAAGCCTGAATCAGTTGACCCAAGCTCTGAGACTCATTGCTGGGGGTCTTTTTTGTTTGTTTGTTTGTTTGTTTTGCAGTTTAGACATACCCTCAGTCTATTTGACTTAACAAGAGAAAGTTAAGAGGTGATTGATAAGGGTTTATAAGTACCTCCACGAGGAGAAGATTTCTGATAGTAGAAGGCTCTTCCCCCACCCCCTCAAAAAAAAAGAAAAAGGCACAAGGGGATCTAATGGTTAAAAGCTGCAGCTAGACAAATTCAGATTAGAAATAAGGCACACATTTTTAACTCTGAGGACAATTAGTAGAGCTGGTTTACCAGCATCAGACAATTTGCCTAGTGATATGGTGGATTCCCCATCACTTGCAGTCTTTAATTGAAGAATGAATATTGTTGTAAGATGTGCCCTGGCTCAACCAGTCTTGTTGCAGGAACCACTAGGTAAAATTCTCCAGCCTGTGTTATGCAGGAAGCAAGACTGGTTCCTTTTGGCTTAAATAGCTAGGGCTTTTTGCCTTAATGTCCCTCTGGAGCACCTATTCGTTTTAAGCCCAAGCATTTTCAAGATTTTAAATTTTATCCTCTGCTTATTTTAATCTTTTCCAGATCACTTGATAGGCTCCTCAATCTCTGTCATTTTAGCAGTGCAGTTTTCTAATGTAGAGCCTTACATTTTAACAAACTGCTGCAACTCTGGCCTGATCTGTAGTGTTCTCACATGGATTACTACAAACAACATCTGAGTCCCTGGAGAGCTCTCTGAGGTCAAGTCAGCAGCAGTCATTACTGACTGCTGTATGCTCAGAGGGGAGCTCATAGCCTTGTGGAAATAAATTATTTTCTGTCTTGGAGTCTTGTTTGTCGTTTCTTCCTTTGCTGGCAAATTCTCTGGTCTTCCTTAGGGACATTTAAATGAAACATCTTGGAGGTCTGGAGGTGGGGTTTTTTTTTTTTTTTTTTAAAGCATAAATGAAGAAGTGTGAAGTGAGGCCCTGACAGCACATCTCTTGATATGACATGGGGCCCTCTATCTCCCCTACAGTCCTGCCCCCAGAAAAACAGATTTTTGAATGTGAATCACAATAGACAATAACAGCTGCAGTTAAGTTATTCTACTGTACAGACAGATGTTAACAATGAATGCAGTGGAGCAACCCTATTAAAAAAGGTGTGGTGTTGGGGACGGGGGACCAGGAGTGAAAATTTTTTAGTCTTACAGTCACATTCTGTAGGACATAAAAGTGTGTGTGTGTGTGTGTGTGTGTAGACAGGGGGCAGATACAAGGAAACATGTTCCCCAGTCTCCCCTAGTAGTTCCCCCTTCGCATTAATGGCATTATTTCCACTATTTAGAATCCAGATCAGTGCAATGGGATGCTCACAGAGAGCTCTTTGACATTTCTTGCACTGCTTTAAAATAGTTTGTAGTATTTGCAGTGTTGACCAAACTGAATCAGAGTCCCATAATGCTCTATGGCTTGGCCAAGTTTTACTGTAGTGAAACTATTGTAATCTTTGTGTAACCTCTGTTCTATGTATGTGGGGAATCTGTCAGGGGGTAAGGCCCAGTTGANAAAAAAAAAAAAAAAAAAAAAAAGCCGCGATCGCGATCAGCTCTACAGCCGCCGCTTCAGTCTTCGGCGGCAATTCGGCGGCTGGTCCTTCGCTCCCAGCGGGACCAAGGGACCCGCCCCCGAAGACCCAGACTTGCCGCCCCAAAAACAGCTGGAGTGCTGCCCCTCTCCGTTGGCCGCCCCAAGCACCTGCTTGCTGGGCTGGTGCCTGGAGCCGGCCCTGAGTACACCATCATCATGTTCCTATTACGCCGCTGGTGTTTAGGGCAGTGACTAAGCTCCTCCACTCCTGTCTGTTTCTGGCAAGTCTTTCAATGGTTCCCCAGCTGTGCTCCAGGTTTTTCAGCTCAGCTTCCACAGCTCTTCACCATGTTGTTTTCAGGCAGCCTCGTTTTCGCTTCCTTCAGGTGTCCATCTTATTGCTACTCTGGTGATGGAATCAGTTTCCATCCAAAGTACATGACTGATCCATCTCCAAAGCCTCCTGGCAATGATGGTGCTCAGATCCTCTTGGCTGCACTGTGTCAATAGATCTTGGTTTGAGATTGTTCTGGGCCAAAAGATACGGAGGATTTTTCTGAGGCAGGTTGTATGGAATGCAGACAGTTTGGACATGTCATACTTTCTCATTCCCCAGCATTCTGCACTATAAAGTAGTGTTGAAAGTACACAGCTCTGATAAATCTTGAGTTTGGTTTTGGTGTTGTATTTTGATGATTTCCACACTGTATTTAAGCTCCTGAAGGTGTTCCTGGCTTTACTGATTTTCTTCTGGATGTCCTGGCTTGTTCCACCATCCTGGCTGATGGTGCTGCCCAAGTATGTGAATGTTTCTATATTGGTGAAAACATAATCCTCTATCCGTACTGGTATGGTGAGGCAATACACCAGGCACAAGATAATTATTTTTGACTGAACTTGATGCAAAATGCCTCTGTGTCTTGCAAAACATGTATGGAGAAAGTAGAGAAAGTCTGTAAGGTCTGTGTTAGTCAATATCGCATACAATATTAATATTATACACAAATATCAATATCAATATTGTATATAATATCACATATGTTTTTATAACTATACATTGTGTTCATGCTAAGCTCTTCTCAGGATGCCTTTTACTTATGTTAACCTGTTTAACCAAAGGTAAAAGTGAAGTGTTATAATTTCAGTGTTAGTTACCGACATACCAAAAAGACCAGATAAGATAAATGATCTTGTTGATGCTTAACCCACGTACACTCTGTGCCAAGCTCCCTCGAGAAGATGTCTCTAAGTTTGCTAACTTCTGGGATGTTATATTCAAAACAAGATAAGACACGTAAAATTGCTGTGTAAATCTTGGGTAATGCATGGAATCTCCTATTTTGTTGTAAACAACTAGGATATATAAACAGGTGTTTTTTGCAATCACTTTGGAACAGAATCATAGAATCATAGAATATCAGGGTTGGAAGGGACCTCAGGAGGTCATCTAGTCCAACCCCCTGCTCAAAGCAGGACCTAATCCCAACTAAATCATCCCAGCCAGGGCTTTGTCAAGCCTGACCTTAAAAACCTCTAAGGAAGGAGATTCCACCACCTCCCTAGGTAACCCATTCCAGTGCTTCACCACCCTCCTAGTGAAAAAGTTTTTCCTAATATCCAATCTAAACCTCCCCCACTGCAACTTGAGACCATTACTCCTTGTTCTGTCATCTGGTACCACTGAGAACAGTCTAGATCCATCCTCTTTGGAACCCCCTTTCAGGTAGTTGAAAGCAGCTATCAAATCCCCCCTCATTCTTCTCTTCTGCAGACTAAACAATCCCAGTTCCCTCAGCCTCTCCTCATAACTCATGTGCTCCAGCCCCCTAATCATTTTTGTTGCCCTCCGCTGGACTCTTTCCAATTTTTCCACATCCTTCTTGTAGTGTGGGGCCCAAAACTGGACACAGTACTCCAGGTGAGGCCTCACCAATGTCGAATAGAGGGGAACGATCACGTCCCTCGATCTGCTGGCAATGCCCCTACTTATACAGCCCAAAATGCCGTTAGCCTTCTTGGCAACAAGGGCACACTGTTGACTCATATCCAGCTTCTCGTCCACCGTAACCCCTAGGTCCTTTTCTGCAGAACTGCTGCCTAGCCACTCGGTCCCTAGTCTGTAACAGTGCATGGGATTCTTCCGTCCTAAGTGCAGGACTCTGCACTTGTCCTTGTTGAACCTCATCAGGTTTCTTTTGGCCCAATCCTCTAATTTGTCTAGGTCCCTCTGTATCCTATCCCTACCCTCCAGCGTATCTACCACTCCTCCCAGTTTAGTGTCATCTGCAAATTTGCTGAGAGTGCAGTCCACGCCATCCTCCAGATCATTAATGAAGATATTGAACAAAACCGGCCCCAGGACCGACCCTTGGGGCACTCCGCTTGAAACCGGCTGCCAACTAGACATGGAGCCGTTGATCACTACCCGTTGAGCCCGACGATCTAGCCAGCTTTCTATCCACCTTATAGTCCATTCATCCAGCCCATACTTCTTTAACTTGCCGGCAAGAATACTGTGGGAGACCGTATCAAAAGCTTTGCTAAAGTCAAGGAATAACACATCCACTGCTTTCCCCTCATCCACAGACCCAGTTATCTCCTCATAGAAGGCAATTAGGTTAGTCAGGCATGACTTGCCCTTGGTGAATCCATGCTGACTGTTCCTGATCACTTTCCTCTCCTCTAAGTGCTTCAGAATTGATTCCTTGAGGACCTGCTCCATGATTTTTCCAGGGACTGAGGTGAGGCTGACTGGCCTGTAGTTCCCCGGATCCTCCTCCTTCCCTTTTTTAAAGATGGGCACTACATTAGCCTTTTTCCAGTCATCCGGGACCTCCCCCGATCGCCATGAGTTTTCAAAGATAATGGCCAATGGCTCTGCAATCACATCCGCCAACTCCTTTAGCACCCTCGGATGCAGCGCATCCGGCCCCATGGACTTGTGCTCGTCCAGTTTTTCTAAATAGTCCCGAACCACTTCTTTCTCCACAGAGGGCTGGTCACCTTCTCCCCATACTGTGCTGCCCAGTGCAGCAGTCTGGGAGCTGACCCTGTTCGTGAAGACAGAGGCAAAAAAAGCATTGAGTACATTAGCTTTTTCCACATCCTCGTGAAGATGCAAATCTGCTCCCCAGACAGTGACCTTTACCTTTCTGTGTGACTAATAAAACTGATTGAGCCTGGGTTATCCGATGTCTCATCAATTAAAATATGACTCCTAACAGCAGTTTAGGCATTATCTGCCATTTTCACAGGAAATTTCAGCATCTAACAACGCCTCTGCCCTCCCCCCCGCCCACACTTACAATCCTGTATATCTTTTCCTGAGGCAACATAAAGACCCTACCACAGAAAATGTTTTGTGACTATACCTTGATACAAGAAGTCATTCCTACTTCTTATTGCTTCAGCTAGTAGTTCTAATGACAAACTAAATAGTAACGGACACATCGAGTATCGCTGCTTGTTCCTCAAGCAACTTGTTTGTGCTACAACCTCTGGACAACTATAGATTATGGATGTAGATTTTTGATAACTAGAACATATTAAACATGGGTGTGTGTTATAGACTGTATAGAAACATTTCACACTATCAAACACCTTTTCTGACTCAAATGCTATAGATGCTACAGTTCCATCTTCTGTCTTGATTCCCATCACTTATGCAACAATTGCCTCAGTTTATCAGAAGCTGATCTCTGTGGGAAAGTCTAACCTAGTCCTTATCGCTTAAATTTCCAGAGGGAGATTTTCAGTTAGGTGTCTAAATGACATTAAAAGTTTTATTTAGCTTGTTAAAGAAGCATTTTCATAACAATCCAAGTTTAATAATGAAACTGGTTAATAATGCTGACACAAGGAAGACTCTTTGTTGAGCTTCTAGATAAAAGAGATAATAAATTGTTCTTATTTTACAGTGTGACAGACACAGACCAATTGGGTGCAGGAGTCCGGGAGAAGGAAAACACACTGGACACTGGATGAATAAAAAGGAGGAGGAGTCCTTGTGGCACCGTGGAGACTAACAAATTTATTTGGGCATAAGCTTTCTTGGGCTAAAACCCACTTCATCAGATGCATGGAGTGAAAAATACAGTAAGCAGTATTTTTCTCTATTTCAAAAAGTTTTGGAAGCTTCAAAGCGTGAATGAAGATATTAAAGAGATACTTCTCTCCTGCACGTCTCAGAGATAAAACAGATGGATGTATGCTGATTTTTGTAGAATTGAAAAATTCCACATTAGTGTTATTAAAATATTGTAGGACCCACTAATTCCAACCCAAGGCCCTAAACCATTCAACAGATAAACAGGTGTGTAAAGTGACCCACCTGCGTGGTCCTATTGAAGTGGATCACTCAGATGAATCAAGTTACACACCAATGTAAATCTCTTTGATTTCTGATGTCTTTGAGCTAAAATCAACCAGTCCAGTGCCCTTGTTTTCAATGGTGTTATGTTCGTGTAACACAGCAAAAGGTATTACTTCATTTGTCATTTTTATCATGTGGCTCAGCACTTTTTAAAATCAAATCACTTATTTAGGTGCCTAAATATGGACTTAAGAGCCTCATGTTAAGCACCCAGCTTTGATGTTCTTGGCCTTGATTTCTCCCTTATTCATCTCGTGCCCAGCCAAACTCACTTTGTTCTTAAAAAAGAAGCAATATTTAAAAAAACCTGCCATATCACAGTCTCTAGACTGACTTGTAATACAAAAACAAAGCAGGCAAAAAGTGATTGAATAGTGTAATTCCCTTTCACTAGGCTTCAAATAGTATTACCAGTTCCTTCAACACAGTCTGGTTTTTAGCACATTAGCTAGGCAGCATGGTATGTTTCTTTATCTATACTCCTTAGAATACTCTAATGACTTAGTTTGCTGGCAAGAATGGTTAGGAAGCAGAGAATGTTAGCAAATATTGGAAAATATTTGTGGAATGTGAATTTTTAATTTGTAAATGTGATAATTTGCATCAGAAATCTGCTCCAGGAATTATTAGTAAGGCTTTTGCTCAATCAGAGTCACAGTAAGGGAACAAAAACATATCCCGTGGGTTGTTTGTACAACCCAAACTCAGATTTTGAATGCTCAGTACAAAATGCTGGGGAAAGAAAAACTGTAGCTGAAGGACAACAATTAATTCAAGAATATTATGATCTTCTCACAGACAATTCAGTAACAGAGAAAACAAGGCAAAATCAGTTAAAGAAGTTATTCTTATGCATTATTCACTCATCTCTGTTTGACAGTATATTAATATAGCTGCATTCAGAGCCAGGATGTTTTCATATAGCTCTTTCCCTACGATATACTAGATAACACGCATTATGTTGTGAATAGACGCTCATACTCTCCGAAATAGAGAATGGAATGGGATCAGAAGGGTGCATAGTTTTGAACTATTCTTATCCAGGTTGACTGAAGCTTCTTGATGTCTTATGTAGAATTTCTTCTTTGTAGGTAGAAGCAAAGGCATATGCTATTGTGTAAATGTGAGTGTAAGATTTAGCGAACAAGGCAGATTTCTGTATTCTGTTGTATGAAAATTGTGTACCTCAGTTTACCTGCTTAATATTATTCTGGCTCACTGTATGGAGTTAAATCAAAGAAGACTGTAAGGGGCAGGGGCAAGGGAATAAGCAGGAAATGAGAAGCAAGCCGGAGATAAGTATCTTCAGGGAGCATATCAAGCATCCTTAAGTGAACAATGGGTGAGCTAGTCATTGGGAAATACCTACCTGCCTATCACCAGTCAGGTTAACAGGCCTATTTTTCCAAGGCCAGAACCTAAGATCAAAAGAACACCAATCCATTAAAATACCCAGCCTAGAAAGGGAAAGGGGTGGGGAGCGAGGGCCAGAGTAGCATGGGGACGGATGCTGTGATAGAGAGAAGGAAACGGCAAGAGCAGAGTCAGTGTCTTTCTGCCCAGATATAGACAAAGCCTGCAGCAAGCTGTGGAACAAAGGCAGGGCCTCTGTGGGATATGTCTGAGGCAGCTGGGCTCATCGGTTGTATTAATTTAGATGGATAAATGGGTCAAAGGTGTTAACAGAACCCAATCACTGGCCAACTTTAAACAGTGTTAAACAAGGTTCAGGGTTTGGTATGCAGAGACCTCAGCCTGCTTAGTACCAGGGCAAACCCACCATTAAACATTCTTTTAACCTTTCCTTGGAGAAGGAAAAACAGTTAAAGCTTTTGAAATGTGAAGAATTAAATAAGGCTTTCATTGTAACAACATCCCTTGTTCCCTTTCCCAGGGCAGAGTTTTTAGAAGGAAACCCCTCCCCCCGTTGTTTGACAGTCTCTATAGTATCAAAGATGGCAATGACTGTCCTTTCTGGGGAAAAGAGATGTTAGTTGAGATGGGCTGGAGCTGTTCTTATTGCTGTTGTTAAAGTCATTTCATCCAGGTGGTGTTTGAGATTCAGCTGGAGCTCACAGAGGTGGCGGTGTTATTTGGGCCTTCTCTCTCTGGCCCAGTTTGGTCACGGCATCTCTCAGGATAAGGATGACAAAGGCCTGGGGCTACAGGATAGAGTGGGGGTGACAGCCATGATGGTGAAGCTCGCTCCAGTAGTCAATTTTGCTACTCAAAGTCTCCTTCTTTAGGGACCCACAAAGGGAATGGTGGGCAGAATACCCTAGATCCGTATTATTTTGTCCACCAATTAGGCCTAGTTTCTGACATACCAATTTGAGTTCACTGATTTCTGATTCTACACTCTTCTTATTTACCAGGCATGATCTTAACACATTCTTTGAGTTATATCAGTGGGCCTTTTTGTTTGGACTCTAATTCATTCCTTTGGCCTCCCTTTCGTACTTTTTCCCATTAGAGTTTCTCATTATAAATTATTGTAACCTCTTATGAACTTTCACATCTTTTGTAGTTGACTTCACAATTACAGTACATTTGTAGGCCCAATTATTACAACACACCTAAGCTTTGAGAAAGACGATGATTAGCGGTAGGCAAGACCCAGATGTACAGACTTTGGGTGGCTTTTAACATTTTATTCTGCTTTGGGCAAATGGATGTGTCTGTTTAGAAGGCACTGGTTTGTGTCATTTTAACCAGCCACTGGTCACAAGCACCCAGAGGGGAGTGTCTTGAAGGTACCAGTTGCAGTTGGACCTCTCTTGTTAACAGTTGGAAACAGGGGGGCTGCCATCCCAGGGGTCCAGTCTAAGACTGCGAGAGCTATGGGGTTCACCTGGAAGAGGGGGGAGGTAACAGAATCTGACACTTGAGGGGAGCACTCACGAGGGACTGCAAGGAGATATAATGCACCGCTCAAATCTGTAACTAGGGGGGCTTGATGGGAACAGGTGTAGCCTGGTGATCCAGTCTAAAGTGGGATGAACCATGCAGTTCCAGACTATAGAAAGAATGTAGGTAGAGGCCTGTCATTGGAAAGAGAGGCTGAGAGAGAGAGATCACAGATGCAGCTCCCCCCTGAGCCATCACATAAGACCTAATGAACGATGTGCAACTTATTAACTGCATGGAATTATGAGCCCATGAGGCACCGTTCTCATGGGAAACATGCTGGTTGAACAATACATACCATATTTTATTCATGTCCAGGGTGTTAAATGAAGGCTGGATATTTGAAGTGAAAGGCATAAGAAAGCTGATAACATGATTTATTTTGTCTGTGCGAAGTAGTGAGAAGGTCATGAATTTCTTTAAAAAAATGCACGTGTGGTGAGAAATTAATCTCAGTTGACCTTGGTTTCTGCTATCATGAGAATTAGGAAGTTGGGTGTGGGAGGAAAGAAGTTAGGGATTAAGAGGAGCTATTCCAAAGAGTGGATAGTACCTCTGACATAGGAAAGAGCATGAAAAGAAGATGGATCACTGAAGATGGTGAATAGTGAGGAGGTACACGTGGCAAATGAGTATATATGTGGGGGGCTGAGGGGAGGCTGCATGAGAAGATTTGTGAAAACGTGAAGAGAAAAGGAAGAAAGATGAATGCAAATCCTGCAGAGGATACCTCCTAAATTCATGTCTAGAGATTATTTCTCATGGATGACTGACTGGATAACAGCTAATGTGGAAACCACATGGGGGAGAAGAGGCTGTAGCATAGAATGTGACAAGTGTTGCCTGGAGTGGTAGGAGATATTTCGGGGAGTTGTAGGGCAGTTTCCCATTTGGAGCAGAAAAGAGTGACATGGAGCTAGGTATTTTCTCAAGGTAGTCTTTTTTTTTACAAAATGGCCATTAGTCCTGTATTTTGAAGCAGGGATTGTAACAAATGGCACTCAGGCAAACCCCTCTGGGAGAAACGGGCCCAGCACCTCTGCCTTGCCCTAAGAGCCTGACAGCTCTGGTGTCTCAGTCTGTCCCAGGGACCCATTCAGACCCAAAGACTTAAGTGACATATAAGTCTTTTGCATAGGAATGAATTTTACTCTCTGTCCTTGTATCTCAGTGGGAGAACTAGTATTTTCATCAGGGACTTTTTGGCCGCACACTTTATGTACCAGTATAATTATTTTGGGTATGGGTGTGATTTTCTACCGAAGTACTGTAGTTAAATCACTACAGCTGCCTTAGTGTGGACACAGTTACACTGGTATCAAGGTGCCTTGCCTCCGGTCTACACTACGATTTTAGTTCGCATTTAGCAGCGTTATAGCGAATTAACCCTGCACCCGTCCACAGAACGAAGCCATTTATTTTGATATAAAGGGCTCTTAAAATCGGTTTCTGTACTCCTCGCCGACGAGGGGAGTAGCGCTGATATCAGTATTGCCGGTTCGAATTAGGGTTAGTGTGGACGAAATTCGATGATATTGGCCTCCGGGAGCTATCCCACAGTGCACCATTGTGACCGCTCTGGACAGCAATCTAAACTCAGATGCTCTGGCCAGGTGGACAGGAAAAGCCCCGCGAACTTTTGAATGTCACTTCCTGTTTGCCCAGCGTGGAGAGCACAGGTGACCACACAGAGCTCATCAGCACTGGTAACCATACAGTCCAAGAACCAAAAAAGAGCACCAGCATGGACCACATGGGAGGTACTGGATCTGATCGCTATATGGGGAGAGGATTCCGTGCTAGCAGAACTACGGTCCAAGAGATGAAATGCCAAAACATTTGACAAAATCTCCAAGGGCATGATGGAGAGAGGCCACAATAGGGACTCATATCAGTGCCGTGTGAAAGTGAAGGAGCTCCGACAAGCCTACCAGAAAACCAAGGAAGCAAACGGACGGTCCGGGGCAGAGCCGCAGACATGCCGCTTGTACGATGAGCTGCATGCAATTCTAGGGGGCGCCGCCACCACTACCCCACCCCTGACCGTGGATTCCGATGAAGGGTTACTCTCAGCCATGGCTGAGGATTCTGCGGATGGGGAAGAGGAGGAGCAGGATGAGGACGAGCTTGTGGAGAGCACACAGCACTCCGTTCTCCCCAACAGGATCTTTTTCTCACCCTGACTGAAGTACCCTCCGAACCCTCCCAAGGCGGTATCGCAGACCCCCTGGAAGGGACCTCTGGTGAGTGTACCTTTGTAAATATCAAACATGGTTTAAAAACAAGCATTTTTTAATGATTAATTTGCCCTGAGGACTTGGGATGCATTCGCGGCCAGTACAGCTACTGGAAAAGTCTGTTAATGTGTCTAGGGATGGAGCGGAAATCCTCCAGGGACATCTCCATGAAACTCTCCTGGAGGTACTCCAAAAGCTTTTGCAGAAGGTTTCTGGGCAGGGCAGCTTTATTCCGTCCTCCATGGTAGGACACTTGACCACGCCATGCTAGCAGCAAGTAATCTGGTATCATTGCATGACAAAGCTTGGCAGCGTATGATCCCGGTGTTTGCTGGCATTCAAGCAACATCCGTTCTTTATCTTGCTGTGTTATCCTCAGGAGAGTGATATCGTTCATGGTAACCTGGTTGAAATACGGGAATGTAATTAAGGGGACAGAGGTGGCCCCGTTCCTACTGGGCTGTTTGCCTGTGGCTGAAAACAAATCCTTCCCTGCAGTTAGCCAAGCTGGTGGGGGGGAGTGGGTGGACAATGGCGCTGAGCTTTTCGCGTTTGGCTAGCAGGGATCTTCCCTGATACCAGCCACGCGGTGGGGGGAGGGGTAAAGCGATCATCCCACAGAATTGGATGGG
>QXTE01000173.1:1479031-1493480 GCA_003942145.1 Platysternon megacephalum
TTCAGGTCCTGGTTCAGCATAAACTGCACGATAATGCGCGTGGTGTTTACAATGTTCATAACTGCTGTCTTGAGCTGAGCGGGATCCATGCTTGCCAAGGTATGGCGTCTGCACAGTTCACCAAGGAAAAAAGGCGCGAAACGGTTGTCTGCCGTTGCTTTCACGGAGGGAGGGGGAAGATGTTCCCAGAACCGCCCGCGACAATGTTTTTTGCCCCATCAGGCATTGGGATCTCAACCCAGAATTCCAATGGGCAGGGGAGACTGCGGGAACTATGGGATAGCTATGGGATAGCTACCCACAGTGCAACACTCCGGAATTCAACGCTAGTCTCAGTACATGGACGCGCACCGCCGAATTAATCTGCTTAGTGTGGCCGCATGCACTCGAATTTATACAATCAGTTGCCAAAAATCGAATTCTGTAAATTCGGAGTAATCCCGTAGTGTAGACATACCCTCAGAGGCAGGGCCGGCGCTCCCATTAGGCGACCTAGGCGGTCGCCTAGGGCGCTGCTCTTTTGGGGGCGCCGGCGCCCCCGCCGCCCGTAGAAATTTGGGGGCGGGGCCTTCCGCCGCCGCTGTTGGGGGCGGGATTTCGGGGGCGGGACCTGCCGCCGCCTAGGGCGCCGGCGAAGCTGGCGCCGCTACTGACNGCTCAGCTCAAGGATAGAAAAGACACTAACATGGACATTTGAAACCTGCAGGAAACTATTTTACTCTGGGGGAAATGAGAAGCCATGTTAATATTTTCCAGCATTTCAAATGTGCAAATTAATTGAAAATTTGTTTCCTCAAGGTGAAAAATCTCAGGATGGCATTTATTTGACCAGACATTGTGGGGACTTTTATAAGTAAGAGGCCTCTGGGATATATTTTGAATAATACATATTCTGACATTAAATCATTTAATCAAGAAAACAAAAACATCACTAAAACAATAATTCAGATGGTGACTGATTATTATTTTAATGAACTGTTTGGAACTAAAATCCCCGACAGAGTTTGCTCAGTCTTTACAGGGTGGAAATTTTCCTTTCAGACCATCTGACTTGGGAAGCTCATGGTTTCATGTTATGAGTAGAATGTAGAAAGTGAATTAACCAGATTATTCCTTATTGGTGATATTTAGAATCATAGAATATTAGGGTTGGAAGAGACCTCAGGAGGTCATCTAGTAGTCCAATCCCCTGCTTAAGGCAGGACCAACACTAACTAAATCATCCCAGCCAGGGCTTTGTCAAGCCAGGCCTTAAAAACCTCTAAGGATGGAGATTCCACCGCCTCCCTCGGTAACCCAGTCCAGTGCTTCACCACCCTCCTAGTGAAATAGTGTTTCCTAATATTCAACCTAGACCTCCCCCACTGCAACTTGAGACCATTGCTTCTTGTTCTGTCATATGCCACCACTGAGAACAGCCTAGCTCCATCCTCTTTGTAACTCCCCTTCAGGTAGTTGAAGGCTGCTATCAAATCCCCCTCACTCTTCTCTTCTGCAGACTAAATAACCCCAGTTCCCTCAGCCTCTCCTTGTAAGTCATGTGCCCCAGCCCCCTAATAATTTTCGTTGCCCTCCACTGGACTCTCTCCAATTTGTCCACATCCTTTCTGTAGTGGGGGGGACCAAAACTGGATGCAATACTCCAGATGTGGCCTCACCAGTGCCGAATAGAGGGAAATAATCACTTCCCTCGATCTGCTGGCAATGCTCCTACTAATGCAGCCCAATATGCCGTTGGCCTTCTTGGCAACAAGGGCACACTGTTGACTCATATCCAGCTTCTTGTCCACTGTAATCCCCAGGTCCTTTTCTGCAGAACTGCTGCTTAGCCAGTTAGTCCCCAGCCTGTAGCGGTGCATGGGATTCTTCCTTCCTAAGTGCAGGACTCTGCCCAGTGCAGAGAACATGCGTAAGGTATGTGTATACTTTAAGTCCTCAAAGGGTATGTCTACACTGAAATTAAAAACCGGTGACTGACCCATGCTACGGCTAGGGCTGTAGGGATGTTTAACTGCAGTGTAGACTTCCGGGCTCAGGCTAGAGCCTGGGCTCTAGGACCCTGCAAGGTGGGAGGGTCCCAGCACTCTGACTGCAGCCCGAACTGGAACATCTACACCGCAAGTAAACAGCCCCACAGCCTGAGCCCCATGAGCCCAAGTCAGCTGGCATGGGCCAGCCACAGGTGTCTAATTGTAGTGCAGACATACCCAAAATAGGATTTACATGACACTAAAGTGGTGCATAGACCTTGCACTGGCCCTCGGCACAAGGGGGAGTATCACCCTATTGAAGAATTCTCTTAACCTTTTCATGATGCCATTGTTAGCCAAACAGGGCTCGTTTCCCCCCNTGCTCAGAGGCATATAGCTTATTCCCCAAAATGTACAGGAATAAGCTATACCAGAATAAGCCCAGCTGTACTGGTATAACTGCATCCATACAAAGGAAGTTGCACTGCTTTAACTCTACTGGTATTGTTAGAGATGTACAATTTTTGTGTGTAGACAAGCCTGAGTGTAGGAGTAGGTACTGGCACGTTTCTTAAGGTATTAGCCCTGGCACTGCTGGTGCAGATCTGAATTGGGGAGGCACAAGAACATGCTAAAAGCAGCTTTCAAAGGAACAGGAGCATTGTTCTGTGTGATTCACAGATTGTACCGACAAGTGTCCAATTTCCCTGCTGTTAGAGCCATGTCCAGTGACATTATCATGCAGAAACTGGCATGCAGAGCTCAGCTCAAGGATAGAAAAGACACTAACATGGACATTTGAAACCTGCAGGAAACTATTTTACTCTGGGGGAAATGAGAAGCCATGTTAATATTTTCCAGCATTTCAAATGTGCAAATTAATTGAAAATTTGTTTCCTCAAGGTGAAAAATCTCAGGATGGCATTTATTTGACCAGACATTGTGGGGACTTTTATAAGTAAGAGGCCTCTGGGATATATTTTGAATAATACATATTCTGACATTAAATCATTTAATCAAGAAAACAAAAACATCACTAAAACAATAATTCAGATGGTGACTGATTATTATTTTAATGAACTGTTTGGAACTAAAATCCCCGACAGAGTTTGCTCAGTCTTTACAGGGTGGAAATTTTCCTTTCAGACCATCTGACTTGGGAAGCTCATGGTTTCATGTTATGAGTAGAATGTAGAAAGTGAATTAACCAGATTATTCCTTATTGGTGATATTTAGAATCATAGAATATTAGGGTTGGAAGAGACCTCAGGAGGTCATCTAGTAGTCCAATCCCCTGCTTAAGGCAGGACCAACACTAACTAAATCATCCCAGCCAGGGCTTTGTCAAGCCAGGCCTTAAAAACCTCTAAGGATGGAGATTCCACCGCCTCCCTCGGTAACCCAGTCCAGTGCTTCACCACCCTCCTAGTGAAATAGTGTTTCCTAATATTCAACCTAGACCTCCCCCACTGCAACTTGAGACCATTGCTTCTTGTTCTGTCATATGCCACCACTGAGAACAGCCTAGCTCCATCCTCTTTGTAACTCCCCTTCAGGTAGTTGAAGGCTGCTATCAAATCCCCCTCACTCTTCTCTTCTGCAGACTAAATAACCCCAGTTCCCTCAGCCTCTCCTTGTAAGTCATGTGCCCCAGCCCCCTAATAATTTTCGTTGCCCTCCACTGGACTCTCTCCAATTTGTCCACATCCTTTCTGTAGTGGGGGGGACCAAAACTGGATGCAATACTCCAGATGTGGCCTCACCAGTGCCGAATAGAGGGAAATAATCACTTCCCTCGATCTGCTGGCAATGCTCCTACTAATGCAGCCCAATATGCCGTTGGCCTTCTTGGCAACAAGGGCACACTGTTGACTCATATCCAGCTTCTTGTCCACTGTAATCCCCAGGTCCTTTTCTGCAGAACTGCTGCTTAGCCAGTTAGTCCCCAGCCTGTAGCGGTGCATGGGATTCTTCCTTCCTAAGTGCAGGACTCTGCCCAGTGCAGAGAACATGCGTAAGGTATGTGTATACTTTAAGTCCTCAAAGGGTATGTCTACACTGAAATTAAAAACCGGTGACTGACCCATGCTACGGCTAGGGCTGTAGGGATGTTTAACTGCAGTGTAGACTTCCGGGCTCAGGCTAGAGCCTGGGCTCTAGGACCCTGCAAGGTGGGAGGGTCCCAGGACTCTGACTGCAGCCCGAACTGGAACATCTACACCGCAAGTAAACAGCCCCACAGCCTGAGCCCCATGAGCCCAAGTCAGCTGGCATGGGCCAGCCACAGGTGTCTAATTGTAGTGCAGACATACCCAAAATAGGATTTACATGACACTAAAGTGGTGCATAGACCTTGCACTGGCCCTCGGCACAAGGGGGAGTATCACCCTATTGAAGAATTCTCTTAACCTTTTCATGATGCCATTGTTAGCCAAACAGGGCTCGTTTCCCCCCAGAGCTTACCTAATTACACCAAGGAGGCACGGAGAGGCAAGAAGACGGGTACCAACATCTTTATTTGATCGATCAGCTGAGCGGGTGTGCCCTCATCGGCTAATGCCAGAGGAGAGACACACCCTACATGGCCGGACTGGCCCTTTTTATAGTCAGTAACAAACAACTTAGCCTTCATTCCTTTGCGTCATTAGGTCGGCCCATAGATAATAGGACACATACTTCATGTTCGGGGAAGGGAGTACACAAGAAACATTTGTTGCGGATACATGTATCATTGTGAAGGGAAAAACAAGATATAACCGTTGACCCCTCGCACTAACAACCTTGAAAATACATGGGAAAATAGCAGCATTATAATTGTAAGCCAAATGAGCCATTTAAGCTGATAGGGAATAGCTGACATGGTTATATACATGTCCTTAGTTCTATTGAGCTGTTTTCAGCATTTTCCTAACACCATGGTATCTCAGAGTGTCACCATCACTGGAAGGAGTCTGGTACCAACTGTAAACAAAATGTTATTACTTGGAGCTCTTGTCAGTTATTATAGCTCAGGGGTTCTCAAACTGGGGGTCGGGACCCCTCAGGGGGTCGCGAGGTTATTACATGGGGGGTCACGAGCTGTCACCCTCCACCCCAAACCCTGCTTTGCCTCCAGCATTTATAATGGTGTTAAATATATTAAAAAGTGTTTTTAATGCATAACGGGGGTCGCACTCAGAGGCTTGCTGTGTGAAAGGGGTCACCAGTACAAAAGTCTGAGAACCCCTGTTATAGCTGATATGAAACTATTGCTGCCAGCCAAACCTTCAAGAATCCACCCAAGACAAAACAATGATATTGTTGTCCCTTTGGCCTGAGCGGTTAAATTTGGGGCCTTGTATGGTTCCTTCCATTAGGAGGAGAAATCAGGGTTATGCATCAGTTATATCTTTGCTGTAACTTTATTTATGAAGAACATACACAAAGTCCTGGTTCCCCAATCACAATGGGAACAAACAGCAGGCAGTTTTCTTGCTCAAAAGTCCCCAAGTCTGCCACTCCAGCAAGCTCTGTGCCCAAGAATCTGTCTCTACTTCTTCTCAATTCATCTCTCACTTTCTGCTTCTAACACCCACAGCCTATAAACCCAAACCGGTTTTCACTCAGTGAATCCCTCAACCCACACAATTTAGCTCTGTTCAGGCCTTGCCTTGTGGCCCAATACCTTAGGCGGGAGTTTTTATTGTCTCCAGGGGACTCACTACAAAGGAGTTTAATTGTTGCTTCCATTGAGCATGAAAGAGTGCGTGGCATACCCATTAGCTTTAAAATTATATGCATTTGTCTTTCGATCAGACTAATTTGATGGTGAACATAGCACCTTCTAGCATAACAATATATTATATTTTCTAATGAGCCTATCTTTATAAATCTGTGATTTATACCATTTTACATCAACACAATTTAAAAAAAATTCCCCAGCAGGTGGGTTTCTACTGGACACTTCATCCATATGTGGGGCAAATTGCAGATAAATGGGGCTAGGATGAGACTAAAATCATTTTCTTAATGACTTAACACCAGCCATTGACCCCAAGACTCCAGAGGTCAAAGGCCAACATAATAATCCACCCAGCCTCTCAACAATGTAGGGATTTCTAGATCTGTTCCAATTAATAACCTCAAAGAGAAGAGAATGAGCCCCATTCCAATTACTAAAAGCATAGAACCTTGGCAGACAACTGTGCCAACAACTCTAAGCCCTCTTTGTGCAAAAGGGGGTTAAGTATCTGGCTGTGGGTATTCTAATGGCTAAGCAACATTTTGCTTGTGCCAGAGCACCACTTTGCTACAAGGAGGTACCCTGAATTCAGCTGGTGACCTCAAGAACAAAACATTTGGGGAGGAAGAGGGGGGGGGAGAAAGCAAATGGCAAATACAAATGGCATGAGGAAGAAACTCTCACCACAAGTCATTTTTGCATTAAAATCAAAAACATTTTTTGCTCTTATCTGAGTTGCTTTGCAAAGCCTTATTTTAGCAGGGAGAAACCAAAAACATTTTACCCTGGTTCACAGACCTTGACTATTGCTGGAGTAGATATTTGCTTTATTTCACAATTCTAACCTCCATGCCACAATAAACAAAGCTCTCTATCTTGGTGATACTTTAGGTACTACCTGATTGGTGCTGTGGAAAAATAGTTATAAAGCAACTTTTGACCCAGGTCAAACTTTATTACAGCAGGAAATCATTGGAGCACAAATTATCAGATTATTCACATATGCTTAGATTTCATTAGCTTTTCAGAAGTTTATGGAAATGGATTTAATTTGCACCATGTAAATTATACAATGAGTTTCCATTTGTACTTTCCCCGAACCTCCACACCCATAACCTTTCTATTTCTTCCTAGAAATGCTGATCCAAAAAGAATCCTTTCAATAAACAAAGGACTCGTCAGAAGATCTGGTTTCTTGTTCCATAGACTGTGCCATAGACTTCCTGAGTGATTTTAGGCAAATCACTTAACCTCATTATTTGTAATGGGGATATTAATACTAGTTTACCTCACAGAAATGCTGTGAGGCTAAATCAATTAATGCTTAAAGGTTAGAACTGGTGAAAGTGTTAATGTCTTTTTAAAGTGAAAAAATAAAAAATATTGATATTTTTGAAAAATGTCATGACTTTTTAATCGACATTTTATTGCTATCATCAACACTTTTCCAAATGAAGATCAAAATGTTTCACTTAACAAACACCAGTCTTTGGTAGATTAAAAACTGATTTTTTTCAAGGGAAAAAAAGGGCCAAATTTGAATCCCACCAAATGGAAACAATTACAATATTTTTGTGATTTTTTTTAATAAAGAGTTTTTAGATACTTTGATGAAATGGACTTATGTAATAAAAAGTATTAACTCAAAATAACCACCTTTTTCCTTAGTAATTTTTTTAAACTGGTCTCAAACACACTAAATCTTGAAATAGAAGTGCGTGGCTCTGGAGATTATATTGAGATTACTTTCAACTGTAAATTATTGGTTGGAATATGTATGAGATTATAGGCAAGGATGGTAGCCCCACCTATTATTAGGGTTGCCCAACATGTCCTATTATAAAACCTTGTTTTCAATTGCTTATAACTTTGACAAACTTTAACCTTTCAGGTTGAAATTTTCCATGCTACGTGTCTGCCTCATATGTTCTTTAATTTCAGCCACAATAGTGCAGCCATTTCCAAGAATGAGGCTCGGAAAGAACACATTGTTTTGCCCATATTAAACAATTCTAGTGCACTTTTCTAGCACCCCCATGCTTTGAAGTAGGGACCTGAAATTTGGCAGGGAGGTGGTCTTTGTGTCAGGCATGTGCCTTTTGCTTTCCCCATGAAAACCTGCCCAAATTTGGCTGTTATAAGTCTGAAAAATGTAGTTTGTATATGTTCAATAGAGACTTCTTTGATTTTGGCAACTAAAATCTAAAGAGATTCTTTCCTCACTGTGCGTGTTCCATTCACTCACAGCTCCATTGTATAACCAGACTGCACGTGCCATCTCCTCAGAGCAACTGAACGTGCTCGAGCCAGGGTTACAGCGTTAACCCAGATTTTCCCTGTAATGGCTGCTCTGGACTGGGGTGGGCCAAGGTCCTGGCTCTCCTGTGCTCTGTGACCCTCTCCCCCTCCTCCTGGCATCCAGGAGCGTGGAGGAGGAAGCCATATGATTTGAATGCAGAGGGAACCATAGTTGGACTGGGGAGGGGAGTAGATTGGGATAAGCAGTCTGGGACTGGATGGGCAAGGAGGCTGTGAGTTGAAAGATGGGGAGGAAGGAAGGTTGGGACTGGAAGTGAGAGGGGAATTGGATGCTGGGACTCCTTTGGCAAGGAGACTGGGAGCAGGTGAGGAAAACAGGGGTAGTGGACTCGGAACGAGTTGCTGGTGGGGGGGGGGAACACTAAGGCTTTGTCTACGCTACAGTTTTTTTTGACAAAACAGTGTAGGTATATGTACTGGAATGCAACTTCTGGTGACAACACTGTCCTGTTGACAAAATAAAACCAAACTTGACGAGAGACATAGGGCTTTTTACGGCAAAGTTTTAGTGTCAGTGTAGACACTGCGCTTGGTTTTGTCACTGTAAATCACCTCCAGGCGATGTCCCACAATGCCCATCCTGACTGCTCTCATCAGCAGTTTGAACTCCGCTGCCCTGCAGCCAGATCAACCACCATTTCAAGGCCCAGAAATTTTTGAAATTCCACGTATTTGCTCGGTGTGGAGAGCTCACATCGCATCTTCCCAGATGACCATGGTGGTTCCACACAGCAAACACTCTCCCGCTTGGACCAATGCGGAGCTGTTTGATCTGCTCAGTATATGGGGAGAGGAGGCTGTCCAGTCCCAGCTGCACTCTAGCATAGGAATTTTGATACCTATGGACAGATTTCTTGTGGATTGTGTGAAAAGGGCTACGATCAGGATATGGTATAGTGCAGAGTGAAGATAAAAGAGCTGAGGTAGGCATACCAGAAGGCAAGGGAGGCAAACCATCACTCTTGTGCTGCATCAAAGACATGCCACTTCTATAAGGAGCTGGATGCTATCCTCAGCAGAGACCCCACCTCCACCGCCAAGAGCCCTGTGGATAGTTCGATGGGACTGGAGGCAGCAGAAAGTGGACCTAACCCAGAGGATGAAGTTGTGGACGAGAAGGTCGAGTGGGAGGACAATGTGGAGCCCACGGCTGGGTCACCAGGTGGGGCGGCGAGTCAGGAACTCTTCTCCACTCTGCAGGTGTCTAGCCAGTCCTAGCAGTCCCTCTCTGCTGAGCAAGAAGCAGGAGAGGAGACCCTGATAAGTGATTTTTTTGAGTTGATGCTGCTCAGTTATGATGTCCAGCTTTCCTTTGCTTTGTGGAGTGCAGAAGTGGGTGAAGGGATAGAAATGTACAAGGCTAGCTGCATTTCTGTGTGTTGCACATTCCCGTGTGTGCTGCACATTCTTCACAGAGATCTCTAGGAAACTTTCCTGGAGGTACTTGGCAACCACTTGTGCTGGGACCAAAGTGGCACACAGGTGAGCAGCATAGGGACTGGGTCTGAAGCTGCACTCATGCAGTAGATGCATCCTTGCTTACCCTCAGGAGTGAGCTTTCAGCTTCAATGACCCCCGCCTGTGGAATATGGTGGGAGAATTTACAATATTGTCCCTAATCGCCTGCACCGCAACCCTTGAATCACCACCATCGCTCTTTACTCCAGCTTGAATGCCCTCCTCCCCCAGCCTGGGCTGAATGCACCATGCTTAGGGTGTTAACCGAAATGTGTGCATGCCAAGAGTCAATGAGAAAGTGCTTGGTATGTGTTGCGGGGCGACGACTCACTGGTGCGGTGTCTCCTGCTGGTCGTCCTGGGAATTAGCTCTTCCAGCCTGGAGCGCCCTCTGCAGGCCAGTGTCTTGCCTGCCCCTGCCCCCCCCCCCCCCCCCCATGTCCCTCCCAGACCCCGGTGCCCCTCTATGTCAGGGTTCTGCCCTCAGCAGTAACCCACAATCTGGGTTTCCCCACCCAGGGGAACCCCCAACCCTCTATCCCCCCCTTGCCTCAGTGGCTACTGCCAGTCACCATCTAGCCCCCACTCACTGGGGCAGACTGAAGTCTGTCTGGCCACTCATCATCGGCAAGGGGGGCTGGACCAGCTGCCTATCTCTGGGCTACCCCTCTGCAGCCCCAGTACCTTTTGTTGGCCTTTGACAAGGCCTGCAGCCTGGGGTTTTACTAGGCTGGAGCTCCCCAGCTCCCTCTGCCCTTCTCCAGCACTGCTCCACCTTAGGTGCCCTTCTCAGCTCCCAGGTAGCCAGGTCCTTCTCTCTCCAGCAAGAGAGAGACTCTGCCTGAGCTCCTGGCTCACAGTGCTTTTATAGGGCCAGCTGTGGCCTAATTGGGGCGTGGCCCCAGCTGTGGCTGTTTCCCCAATCAGCCTAGCTTTTCCCCACCACAGCCCTCTCCCAGGGCTGTTTTAAGCCCTTCAGTGCAGGAGCGGGGTGACCACCCTGCTACAGTATGCTACAAGAGGTGTATTTTACTGTAATGATTCTGTGCGGTGCGTGAACTCACATTCATGCTTCTGTTATCTGCAGAAGCACAAGAAACAATTGTGGCCTTCAGGGGAACCCCCTACACGCTGGAGGAATGCCTCTGCCAGATAAGAAAGTGACCAAGATGGAGCAAGGAGGACAAGTTCCAGGAGGTACTGCAATCCTCTGATGCAGAAAAAAGGAAACTCAGGGAGTGGAGAGAAAGGGAAAGGCGGGACAATAAAGGAAAATCAGGAGATTGTTCAAAAGGGCACAGAGTGGATGATAAAAGTAATGAAGGAGGAAACAGAGATGCTGAAGTCCCTAATCACCCTGCACCCAATCAGAATAGGTTTGTGCTCACACCCTCGCCCCTCCACAGCTCATATAGAACAGTTTTCCGTGCCTTCCCCAAACTCCTCCCACACATTCCCTTCAACTTTCCGGAACTTCTTGGTTTCCTGTTCAGTCCATCCCTTTGGACAGCTTCCAAAATGATAGCTGGACTTAAGCACAGCTATGATAATCTGCCCTTCACTGGTACCTTCCCCCCCCCCCCCCCCCCCCCCAAGCCTTTGCTTGTGTGTTAATTGGTGTTTAATAAAACCAAAGTAACTGAAAGATAGCTAATCTTTATCGGTGTCCTACAAATTGTGATAGCAGCTGGCAGTAAAAATATACGGACAGTTTAATCACTTGATTACTGAAAACCTAGTCCAGGAATCATCACAAGTGCTTCCAAACAAAACTCGATTTAATGAAGCATGGCAGATTGCTGCATAGAAATACACATCACTGGTTCTCATTCTCAAAATGTTGCCTCAAAGCTCCCTGATTCACATTGCCCCCCATTGTGCCCCTCTAATAGCCTTGGTATCAGGATGCTCAACATCAGCAGCTGGGCAATCTGCCTCAGCACTCCACCCCTGAGCAAATCTTTCACCCTTAGCTTCACAAATATTATGCAATGAACAACACACTGCTATGACCATGGGAATATTTTCCTCATTGAGGTCTAACCTGCCATAAAGGCATCACCAGAGCACCTTTAATCTGCCAAATGCATATTCAATGGTCATCCTGCATGTACTCAGCCTATTGTTGAACTGCTCCTTACTGCTGTCCAGGTTTCCTCTGTAAGGCTTCATGNGAAAGGAAGTCCCCACTTGCAGCTTTCTGTACAGGCCTGTGTTCCTGAAGATGTGTGCATCATGCACCTTCCCGGACGACCCCGTGTTGATGTCAGTGAAACGCCTTCAGTGATCCACCAGTGCCTGCAACACCATGGAGAAGTACTCCTTCCTATTGACGTACTCCGTCGCAAGGTGGTCTGATGATCAAATTGGGATATGTGTGCCATCTATTGCCCCTCCGCAGTTAGGGAAATCCATTTCCACAAAGCCATCCACACATTGCCAAAGAGTCACAGTCCTTCACAGCAGGATGCGAATAATGGGCCTGCACACTTGTGTTAATGCAGCCCCAACAGTCGACTTCCTGACTCCGAACTGATCTGTGACCGATCAGTAGCAGTCAGAAGTTGCCAGCTTCCACACCGTGAATGCCACACGCTTCTCCACCAAGAGGGCAGCTCTCATTTTGGTGTCCATGTGCCGCAGAGCAGGGGCAAGCTCCGCACAAAATTCCAGGAAGGTGGCGTTACGCATCTGAAAGTTCTGAAGCCACTGGTCATCATCTCAGATGTGCATAACGATGCGATCCCACCACTCTGTTTGTTTCATAAGACCAAAAGCAATGGTCCACTGTTGTGCAGCTGCTCTGTGAATGCCAAAGGTAATCTGGTGTTGCTTCTATCCATGGCACACAGCAGGTCCGGCAACTCTGACTCCTGTTCAGCTAGGGACCTCATAATTAACTGCACTGCCATCTGCGATTTGTTAATGACAGTTAACAGAACAGTAAAGAGCAGTGCAGGATCCATCCTTTCACACAGAGATGGCACACAGTAAACAGGGGCCGTTGAAAAATGCCACGAACTGCAGTCGGAAGCCCATAGAATGCTGGGACTGGAAAACAATGCATCATGGGATGTTGAGCCTGCACCCATGACGCACTGCGATCCACTCTGCCAACCCACAAGTCCTAGNTGGGATAGCTACCCACAGCACACTGCTCTTACTGTTAATACTAGAGCACCAAGTGTGGACATCCTCTGCTGACTGAAGGAGTATAGTGTGAACATGCAAATAGTGATGTTATTATAGCAATTTTTGGTCATTGACATAACGTTTGTTTACAAAACTCTGTAGCATAGACAAGGCCTAAGATCAGTTGAAGAGGAGAGGGAGACTGTTGTCTGTAGGACCTCTGTCTCATCTGTTGCAGTACACCGTAGACCACAGGCAACCTTAATTCCGGGCACTTCCTAACTTGCGAGTGCTTGAATTTGTAACCTTAATAACATTCTTTTAACATATAGTTGTTTTGTTTGTTGTGAATAATATAAAAAAGTGAACTAACATTATTTCATTTAAGGTTGTCTGGTGCCCTATATGAAATGCATTGGTTGTCTCAATCTACTCCTTATGGGACAGATGACCACTTCACAGAAGCCACCAGCACAAATGGTAGTAACCCATCCATCTAAGGTACTTATATGGCTCCCATCACCAGAGCATCTGAGCACCTCACAATCTGTAACATATGTATTCTCACAACACCCCTGTAAGATAGGGCAGTGCTATTATTCTCAATTTACAGATGATGACCCAAGACCCAGAGAGACTAAGAGCTTGTCTACACTTAAAAGCTACTGTAGCACTTCAGTGAAGAGCTACCTACAGCGATGGGAGGGGTTCTCCTGTCTGTGTTAGGTAATCCCCTTCCCTGAAAGGTGGTAGCTAGGTTATGGAAGAATTCTCCCATCGACACATCGCTATCTATACTGGGGTTAGTTTGGTTTAACTGCAGTGTTCAGGATTGTAGATTTTTCACACCCCTGAGTGATGTAGTTAAATCAACTTAATTTTCTAGTGTTGACCAGGCCTCTGTGACTTGGACGTTTGTGGCAGAGCAGGTAATTGAACTACAGTCTCCCAAGTCCCAGGCTAGGCCTCTAACAACCAGACCATCCCTCATCACTGTAACTGGTACCCTTGTGGCCAGTCTAAGCTTAGAGGCCAATGATAGATGGGTATGGAGACCAAACTATTCTCCCTTCCCTTAAAGATGAAAGGATAGGAATGAAGCACAATGTGGGGAAATAAACTGCGCAGCCCTGGTCTGTAGGTAAACGGAGGATTTTTTCACTCTGAGGCTTCTTTTATGGACAATTTCACTTAAAAATGTTAAATCATGACAGGCACTGGCTGTCTCCTGAGATGTCACCATATCCCAGAATAAAATACTGTTATCCTTTTTGGCCTGAGCAGTTAGAACCCTACAAGATTAGCTTTCTGTTAGAAAGAGAAATCGCTGATACGAGGCAAGTATATTCGGAGGTTTTTTGTTTTTTTTTTTGTTTTTGTTTTTTTTTACCACAAACTATACACAAAATCCCATTCCCTGAACACAGTAGAAATCAACAGCAGGCAGTTTCCTCACTCAGAAATCACCAATTCTGCCCCTCCAGCAAGCTCTGTGTCCAAGAGGTCCTCTTGCTTCCTTTCAGGGTGTCTCTGTACTATGAAGACTATACCGGCATAGCTATGTCAGCATAGCCCTACAGTACAGATGCATTCTACACTAACAGAAGGTGTTTTAATATCGGTGTAGGAACACCACCTCTCCCAATGACATTAAAGGCCTGTCTACGCTTGAAATGCTATAGTGACACAGCCATAGGTGCCGACTCCGAAAAATTAGTGGGTGCTCGGCACCCACCATCAGCCAAGCTCCCCCCGCCCCTGCCTCGCCTCCTCCCCCACTCCCAAGTGCGTTGTGTCCCCGCTCCTCCCCCTCCCTCCCAGCATTTCCCCCCCCCCCCCCCCCCCCCCCC
>QXTE01000173.1:1494530-1574140 GCA_003942145.1 Platysternon megacephalum
CCCAGCATTTCCCCCCCCCCCCGCTGCCTAACAGCTGTTTGGCGGCGCTTAGGACTTTCACAGAGGGAGGGGGAGGAGTGGGGACGTGGCGCGCTCAGAGGAGGAGACGGAGAAGGGGCGGGGATTTGGGGGAAGGGGATGGAATGGGGGCAGGGTGAGGGCGGTGCAGGGGTGTGAAGAGGCGGGACAGGGGTGGGGGCAGGGCAGGGCGGGTCAAGCACCCACTGGGCAGAGGAGAAGTCAGTGCCTATGGGCACAGCTGCAGCTATGCTGCTGTAGCACTTCAGTGTAGACACTACCTATGCCAATTAGGGTTGCCAGGTGCCCTGTTTTCAACCAGAAGGTCAAAAAGGGGACCTGACCATGTCTGGTCAGCTGTACTGACTGGACACCAAAAGTCTGGTTACCGCGGGCATGGAGGCGAGGTGCCGGGTCATCAACCCGCACCAACCCCTGCCAGGGGCTGCCTCCTACCTGCATCACGTGGGCAGGCAGGCAGCAGGCACCACATCAGGCTGCTGCTCCAGAGCAGAAGGAGACCAGTAGGAGTCGGGAGGGAGGTAGAGAGGATCCAGCTATGAGGAAGGGGGAGGGGGAAGATCAGCGAGTGACAGAAGAAGGGCGGGGAGAGGAGCAAGTATTGGGCGGGGCCTGGAGGAAGAGGCGGAGCAAAGTGCAGGGCAGGAGGGTCCGGTTGTCAGCAATTAGAAAGTTGCCTATCCTAATGCCAGTGGGAGGGGTTCTCCCATTGGTGTAGGTAATCCTCCTCCTCGAGATGCAGTAGCTAAGCTGATGTAAGAATTCTTCTGTTGACCTAGCGCTATCTACACTGGGGGTTAGGTCAGCTTAACTATGTTGCTCAGGGGTGTGGATGTAGATGGGTCAACCTAACTTTAGTGTAGACCAGGCCTAACTACATCAATGAAAGCATTCTTCCATCAACATAGTTGTGTCTACACTTGGGATTATGTCGGCATAGCTACACTGGTCAGGGATGTAGTTTTTTCACATCCCTGATATAACTTTCAAGTGAAAGCCAAGCCTCAAGGTCTCACTCATAACTGCTTCTTCAGGATTTCTGATGGCTTCTCTTCTGCCTCTAGAGCACACAGACTGCAAAACCAATATCCTAGAATCTAGCCCCTGCATTTGCAGTCAGGGAAACCCCTCAGCCCAGACGGCTTATCTCTGACCTGCCATCTGCCTTGGGGACTCCCTTCTTTTTTGTAGCAGTTGTTTTCTATATAAAGCAGCTTGATTGCCCCTTCTATTGAGCTTGAACAAGAATGCCTGGCACACCCATAGGCTTTCATTTGGTCTAAGATTGCCTTTAGATCAAAGACTCGCTTGAATGCAACCATTAGCACCTGTTATCATAACAATACTGAGAGACAACAAAATAAAGCCAGGAATCCAGGTTACAGTATCCGAACTATAGAATATTTTTGAAAGCAGAGTTAAGTACAGAAATGTTAAAAATTGCAGGCTGCATTCAAGCAGGATAGATGTGTTCTGAATATTAAAAACAAAATAAAACCCCAAACTAATTTTGAAGTATTGTGGCTAGTGCAAATCTCCAAAGAGATTAATTTAAATATCTACAGATGAAAAGATTCCTTATAATGAGGGAAACAGAACAGCCCCTGCTCTTTAGATATGGGGGGGAAATTCAGGGCCTGATCCCTGCATCCATTAGAGTCAATGGGAAGATTAGGAGGGTGGAGCAGTATCTTTTATTGGACCAAATTTTATTGGTGAAAAAGAGGTGCTTTAGAGCTTACACAGAGCTCTTCTTCAGACCTGAAGATCCAATCAAAGATATTATCTTACCCACCGTGTCTCTCTAATATCCTGGGACCAACATGGCTACAACACTGCATAGAACAATGGAAAGACTGAGATGCTTGCTGGCTAACAAGGTGCCGACATATATAAATCGGCTATTAAGAATTAAATCACAAGAGGACATACTACCTGAATTAAACATAAATGAGGCTAGGAACGACTTGATTTGGAGGTCAGGCTAGATTATCATAATAGTCCCCTCTGGCCTTAAAAATCTATGACTTGTTGGATTTATAAATGACTGACCTACATGCAGAGAAATCATGTGTATAACCACCAGATTCCCATCCTGGAGAGAAACTGATTGGAGATTAGTGAGAGTCTTTCAGATATTGTTCTTAAGAATAAGACAGGCCATGAAGACATAAAGGTGGCCCACACTGTGGCCAAATGCCATGCTCCTGTAATTAGGCACAGCTATATAGAAGTCAATGGAGCTGCATTCACTTACACCGTCAAGAATTTGGCCCTCTGATTTTTTAACTTTTCCAGGATCCTTGTAAGTAGGCATAATCAGCAAATTAAGATTACCACTGCCTACACAATGTGTCAAAGTACATTTCAGTTTCAGGTAGAAGAATATGCTATAAGAAACATCAGATTTTATATCCCTGATTTCTTTATTAGATAATTATAAATTATTGAAACTATAAATTAACATCTCAGAACACTATTCATAGTGAGGATTCAAGACTCAGAGGGTAAGAGACTCAAATGGGGGAAGGGATAGCTCAGTGGTTTGAGCATTGGCCTGCTAAACCCAGGGTTGTCAGTTCAATCCTTGAGGGGGCCACTAAGGGATCTAGGGCAAAAATCAGTACTTGGTACTGCTAGTAAAGGCAGGGGGCTGGACTCAATGACCTTTTGAGGTCCCTTCCAGTTCTATGAGATAGGTATATCTCCATATATTATTATTATAAATTATGCATTTACAATTTCTATTTTCTTTTCTAATTTCTCCTTTTAAGGGGAAAACTTGTCCTCCATCCCTGTGCACATCATCTTCAAACAATATCACAATCAAAGATTCTCTAAATTATTCTTCTCTAACAGATGTGGCCAAGATTTTCAAGAATGACTAATGATTTTGGGTGCCTATGACTCTGAAAAAGCTTGATTTTCAAAGGGCAGGTGTGCTGCTCTTTTTGAAAATCAGTCACCTTTATGGAGTCTCAAGTTGAGACCCTCCCCCAAAATAGATGCTCATAAAATCACTAGCTGCTTTTGAAACTCCTGGGTGGGGTTTTCAGAAGTTCCTAAGGCCCACATCCTTAAAGGTATTTAGACACCTATCTCCCAAAGTGGGAATTAGGTGTCTAAAATACCTTTGAGTGACTTAGGAGCACAAGTCAATGAGAGCTCCTAAATCATATAAGCACTCTTGAAAATTCCACTTTTGGCCTTTTAAAATTGTTTCCATTAAAGTTCAGCAGTATGGCTCCAACTTGTCATGCCTGGTGACTTGTGAGGCCTCCATTACCCTGTCTGTTCTAGTGACATTCAAGTCAGCCTACTGATCTACCTGATTTATCCTAAAAAGAGTACATTCAATAAAACATGCATATGCATATTTAACATATAATTTTGCATTTTCCCTAAGGAATTAGCATTGAGAAAGCTAACAGTTGTCTTGTGAAACACATTCAAAGCATACTATGCATATTTATAGCAAACAACAAAATTACTTACCTGTAATGTTGTTCTCTGAAGATACATCTCCAGGGATCACTACTCCTGGATCCACGCTCTTAGCACATCACCAGTAGGAAAGGCTTCTCAGTCTAATGCTGAGCTATTTACATGCCACACAGGAGTCTTGGATGACCCCTTTGCACAATGTCTGGGCTCCACTTCAAGGTTCTACGGTCAAAGGCTTTATACGCAGGAAGAGAATGTTCCCAAATAAAAAGTCAATCAAAATAAATGCAGAAGTTACAGAATTCTCCAAATTTGGGCCCCTCTCTAGCAGCGTACTTAAGCACATGCCCAACTTTAGCCATATGTTTAGTCCCATTGACATTCTCCCCGTGTTAGGGTTGCCAATTCGCTCCAGCCAGAGTCAATGAGACAACTCATGTGCACAATGTTAAACATAGACCTATATGCTTTCCTGCGTCGGGTGGGAGATGAGGGAAAGGTGAGTAACTGCTAATTCATTGAGAAGCATATTGTCAGCAATCAATGAGGCTTAGGTGCCTAACATGCTTAGATGCTCCCTACAGACCAGGACACACCAACTCAAAGTGGCATCAAACCCTGCCAGAACCACCGATACAAAACCTGCAGACATATCTCAACCGCTACAATAATCGACACCTCCCACAACACACCCTGCAACATCCATGCGTATCACAACATGTGGTGTACCTCATCCAGGGCACTAAATGCCTGTAGACGTGCCCCTCGTTGCTCACGGCACAAATTCATGGGAGACCACGCTTTCAAACACCAGTGCCCTTTTATTTCCTTGTATTTTACCACCATGTATATACAGCTTTATACAGTTTGCTATCAGGCAGGTAGCCCCTTGGGAACAGCTTGCTCTTACAGCTAGCTGGGAGCAACAGGCCCTCACTTTCCTGTTCCTCCCCTCCTACTTCCTTCCTGCTAGCTTTATAGGCCTCCCCCCAGCAAGCTCACAGGTGTCTCTCCTTTAGGGCTTTAAGCAGCCACAGCCTGTCAGCTCCAATCTCTTCCCCCTTACTGGGAGCTGAGCTAGCAGGCTCTGAGCTAACAGGGGCTGAGTCAGTGCCTGTTGGCCAGCACCCGGTTACAATGCCCCAATAACAACTCTGTCTGGTTTCACCCACAATCACTATGCTCTTGAATTAACTCTCACAGGAAAATGATAAAACATACAAATAATATAGACAGACTCCAACGTGAAGCTGCAGAACTGGAATTAATTTGCAAACTAGATACCATCAGATTAGGCCTGAATAAAGACTGGGAGTGGTTGGGTCATTACGAAACCTAAACTGAATTTCCCCAATACAGGTCTGTCTCATCTTACGCTGGGGTTACGTTCCGCGTGTAAAGCGAAAACCGCGTATAGTCAAAATCCCATTGAGTGTAATGGTGGGCAGAATTGCCCACACTACAGAAACAGTATTTAAATTGTTATTTTTCTCTTTTTGTTTGTTTTTTTTCTTGTTTTTGCAGACCATGTAAAGCTGAAATCGCACATGTTAAATGCGCCTAAGATGCGACAGACCTGTACTAATTTCTCCTTACTGTTACTCACACCTTTTTGTCAACTTTCTGTAATGAGCCACTCTCTTACCACTTCAAAAGTTATTTTTCCTCTGTTGGTATCCTGCTGTTAATTGATTTATCTCGTTAGACCTACCTAACACTTGGTAAAGCACCCCCATCCTTCCATGTATTTATACCTGCTCCTGATTTTTTTACTTCAAACACCTGATGAAGTGGGTTCTAGCCCACGAAAGCTTATGCCCAAATAAATTTGTTAGTCTCTAAGGTGCCACAAGGACTCCTAGTTTTTTTTGCTGATACAGACTAACACGGCTACCGCGCTGAAACTTTTCACAAAGTGATCACTCTGTAGCTGACCTATCAGAGCTCATCCTGAAAAGAATCTGTGACGGGTCCCCCCCAAGTGCCACCTGGAACTGGGGTACAGCTGAGCCCTCTGTCTCACCAGTCTGGGTTCCCTCTTGCACTGTGACCTTGTGATAAACTGAAAAGCCCTCCAAGTTTGCACTCACACCAACAGCCACAGGCAGGGACCACACCCAGCTGTATTCATGAATGCTCTGGTCAGCCACTCATGAACCCACAATAGAACGGCTACAGCCAAAATACTCCCAGCTCCCCAGCCTAAAATCCCAGAGCTGTACTGTCCTGCCCTGGTCAAAACCCGACCAGTATGTATTTATTACCCAGTCTGTCACTTCTACAAAGGAAAGTGGATGTGCACCAATTCTTGTTCATGAGTTGAGATTTATCACCTTTGCACTTCAAACACAGTGTTTTAGGTACAATATAAATTGATTTAACAACTATAGAAATATAGCTTTTAAGTGATTATAAGTGATAACTAACAGAGCAAAGTAGGTTACCATAAGAAATAAAACAAAACCATAATCTAAGCTTAAAGTATTAGTTAGGATTTGAATCAAGCCATGTCTCACCCAGTTAGATAGCACAAGCTGAACCGGGAGATGTCAGCAAACCAGTAAAGTGCCTGAAACCACCATGGCTTATTGCTAAAAGCAGCCAAGTCAGCAGCCTGTAAATTGGCCATGTCACAGCCTCAGCTTGACCAAGGCAGGAGGGGAGGAGTTTTTGGGTGACACAGAAAGGGCAGCTTCACCCCACGTCCTTCCTGATAAGAATTGTGTTGAAGTTGCTGATACATGCATTTTAGAAGAGCAGGATGTGCTCCGGGAATGTCTATTGGGGCCTCAAGGCTACAAACTCTGGGAAAACCCACACCTGGTAATCAATAATCAGAAGGAACCTCTTGCTTGACCATTGAAACTGCTTGCTTGACAAGTTTTCTTTAAGGGACATGTCATTCTATTACTAATGTATAAACAAGGGGGAAAAGTTTGAGGTAGTTGGGCTCTTCTGGACTCTCCCTCTGGATACATCTTGCGGTCCCCACCGGCAGATGGAAGATTTGGCCACCGGAAGCCTGCCGCTGTGCCACTCGAGAGCCACACTCAGCATTAGTAATTATCGAGGGTTGGGGGTGTTTAACTAACCTGTTGTGGACGTGTGTAAGTGTTTGAGACTAAGTAAAGTTTAGCTTTAAGTGAAAGCACTCTTGTGTTGTCTTGTTTGTGCCAGTCATCTATCGGTCGGACGGCCGTGTCTCCCCTGATTTATTTCCTGACACCACCTTGCACAGAGTAAAAGTTACCAAGAGCTTTGGGTTGAAAGAACCCTGGGTAACACAAGCAGGTTAGCTTTTCATACACAGGTAGGCTTCCTTCTTTCCTGCCTGGGACCAGCACTCCACCCCCTCCCTCACCCCCACCCAGTTCAGTCTTTTTCCCCTGGTACTTTTCAGGTGTGTTGTTATAGGGAGAGTGAGGTCCAGTCATGATGTCATTTCCCTCTTTTATATCTTCTTCCAACTTTCTGGAAAGCTCTTTTGCTGTGACCTGGATCAAAGAGTTCCCATGGTGTAGTGCTATCTCTGAGAGGTTTCTATTGTACACAGTTCCTGGGGTAATCCTTGAGCTTGTGTGCATTTCCTCAATAAGCCATTAACATTGTTTGGCCTTTTTTATTGTCATCCCTGAAAGGCTGCTTGTGGGGGTTCTCAACCTCACAACATGTTTCATTAGCACATACATAGCCAAACTTCAGAACTTCACATACAATGATAGCACCTACAATCCAACGAGATTGTTTAGCTGATCAAGACTTTTAGAATGATACATCACAAGGCATACTTTGTACAAAACATATCCTAATTATATGACAGTGGTGAATATAGGGGTGTCAGGGTGCTACAGAAACCTCCACAGCACTTTCAAAAGATGAGCCTGGGAACTTAAATTCTTAACTTTGCTAGACTCTAAAAATCATGGACTGAACAGACACACTGGATTTATAGTTTATTACAATAATCTGTAACCCACTAACCCCACTTCATCTTGAATGGTCCCTTAGAATATGTGTTAACTTCTTATGCTAAACAAACTGTTTCACCTTGTATTTAGCTGTGACACGCTGAGCCCTGGTCTACACTACAGAGTTAGGTTGACGTAAGTTAGCTTATGTCAACCTAACTCTGTAAGTGTCTACACTAAAATATAGCTCCCACCGATGTAACTCACCCACTACACTGACTTAATAACTTCACCACCATGAGAGGCATAGCACTTCAGCTGATGTAGTTATATGGACACAGTGTCAGTGTAGACACTGCATTGCTTACATCACCTGTTGCTGCCTTTCAGAAACCGTCCCACAATCAACAGAGTGGTAGCCGTGTTAGTCTGTATCCACAAAAACAACGAGGAGTCCGGTGGTGCCTTAAAGACTAACAGATTTATTTGGGCATAAGCTTTTGTGGGTAAAAAACCCACTTCTTCAGATGCATGGAGTGAAAATTACAGATACAGGCATAAATATACTGGCACATGAAGAGAAGGGAGTTACCTTACAAGTGGAGAACCAGTGTTGACAAGGCCAATTCAGTCAGGGTGGATGTGGTCCACTCCCAATAATTGATGAGGAGGTGTCAATACCAAGAGAGGGAAAATTGCTTTTGTAGTGAGCCAGCCACTCCCAGTCCCTATTCAAGCCCAAATTGATGGTGTTAAGTTTGCAAATGAATTGTAGCTCTACAGTTTCTCTTTGAAGTCTGTTTTTGAAGTTTTTTTGTTGAAGGATAGCTACTTTTAAATCTGTTATTGAATGTCCAGGGAAATTGAAGTGTTCTCCTACTGGCTTTTGTAGGTTACCATTCCTCATGTCTGATTTGTATCCATTAATTCTTTTATGTAGAGACTGTCCAGTTTGGTCAATGTACATAGCAGAGGGGCATTGCTGGCACATGATGGTATATATCACAATAATAGATGTGCCTGTATCTGTAATTTTCACTCCATGCATATGAAGAAGTGGAGTTTTTTACCCACAAAAGCTTATGCCCAAATAAATCTGTTAGTCTTTAAGGTGTCACTGGACTCCTCGTCATCCCACAATGCTCCACAATGGCAGTTAAATTAGTGTAAGAGCTCCTGGTGAGGACACGCATTGCCAACACAAGGACTGTAGTGTGGATGTGTAAAACCAATTCAATTACTGCAGTGGCTGTACAGCGACGTAACTTAGGTCAACTTAATTTTGTAATGTAGACTTGCCCTGAGTATCTTTCCCAGGAAGAGCTCTGTGTGGCTCAAAAGCGTGTCTCTCTCACCAACAGAACTTGGTCCAAGAAAAGATATTACCTCACTCACCTTGTCTGTCTAATATCCTGGGACCAACTTGACTTAAGAAAGCATTTGAGTCTGAGCTTTTGTAGCAGTCACAGGGCTGTCTACTGCACATTGTGTGGGCCAGAACGAATCAATGATTGCATTTCATAGGATTACTATGGAGTTCTTTGTGGCATTACATTTTGTGAAAATTCACTAGGTAACTTGGAAGTTAACTTATGTCACCACAGCAATGAAATTGGCCATCGTACTCAGAAAACATATGTGGTACTATGGTATGTGTAAGCAACTTTTCAGTTCACAATGTACTATCATTTATTCTCTGATTATCTCACAGCTGCGGACTCTCAGAATTAACATGCTTAGCATAGCCTACTGGAATATAAATGGGGCTGCCATTCCACTGGGAATGGTAGTGTCACAGATTGTATGATTTCCTATTTACTTTAAGAGGTTGCAAAGGCTGCTAACATCTTTCCATCCCTTCCTATCCTCAAGCCTGAAACATTCAATTGCTGATTGGGTTTCTCATAATACAAGGTAGAGACAATCAATAAGGAAAGGATCCAATGCAGTGTTCCCAATTTGGCAAGCAGGAAATGCAACATCAGGAATTTACACCCAGTGTTGGAAAACTCTTTTAGGACATTACTTACATGGAGGCCCCATCCCCTGAATCCTGTTACAGGCTCAACATTTCCATTGATCAGAAAAGCAGCTCTACCTATCAATGCAAAATCTAGCTGACTTTCAAAAGACATGAACTTTGGTCATCAAATCTCTCTAGGACAACCTAATCATACGTGTCAGCCAGGTCCACTCCTGACTATGTGTGCCACTTAAACCTCCACAAAAATTCTCCTGAGAGATGAGATGGGATGTTAACATCAGAGTACTGGCCAAATTCCATTAAGGTAATTACATTCTACCTCTCTAAATTTGTCCTGTTATTTCAACTTTGTATGGGATTCTTTTGTCTCTTCCTTCCAGTCCTAAACTGTGTCTTTTTAAAACAGCTGTAAGGTTTCAACTCTGGGTAGCTACATTCTCAGTTGTGAGAGAAACGATTCCTTACCTACTTTAGAGATGTGTTATAAAATTTAATTACAGTAGCTAACAGTAGAGCCTATTAGAAAAGATTAAAGAATACAGCAAGTGTACATAGTATTATTATTATTTAAAATATGGATGGACTGTAACTCTGAACATATTAAAGAAATATTGCCATATCCTGTTCCTACTTTCTCTGTTCTTATATTATACGCACACACTTTCCCACTCATAATATGTACTTAGAAGCTTGAAAATATTTCCTTCCTAAGGTGATTTTTCTTTTTCCATTTGACAAACAGTATCCCCATCATCACAAACGTTCCTTATGAAGCACAACCTAGTATACATTTTCCAGTCGATGTCCTCCTGGCTTTCATAAGCATTGGCCTTTAGGCATTACCGTAATATACATATTTTTGTTTGGTTTGTACAGTGTCTAGCACAATGGGGTTCTGTCCATGACCGTACCTCTCAAATGCTACAGAAACACAAATAATAAATATGTGTTAAATACAGCCAGCTGAAATTTTGTCAACAAAATATTTGTTGACAAAAAACAGCTTCTTCTCCAAAATTAAAATGTGTCCTTTTCTCAGTAACATAATGGAAACCAAAGCCAAAATTATTTTGACAGAATAATATTGTTTTTTGTCAATATTTTCAGTTTTCTGTAAAAAAAAAAAAAAAAAAAGTTGTTTTGGTGATTTGAAAAACTAACTTCCTAAAAACCTTAATGTTTTTAAAATTGAGAACTGTTTTTGAAAAACTGAAAAAGAAATCTGTTTTTTTTTAAAAACAAAACAAACAAACCAACCAACCAAAATTGTGGTGAATTTTGACAAAACGCTACTTTTCCCAAAAATGTCCATGCAAAGGATTGGCATGTTTTTGCCCACTCAAATAAATAAACGAATAAATAATATTGGTGAAATGTTCAATGTCAGTGTGGGTCTCTGCTCTTCAGAAGCCACTCAAAATACACATGCAGTAAGAGATTTTTTTTTCCTTAAACAAAAATATTTGGTGACACTAAAATGACAATTTTTTGGTCACTGGCAATCAGCAGGATAATGTCAACTAAATTATAACAGTCTATGAGCCAGTCATATTTTGGCCCTAGACTGGTTGAGATTCTCACTTCAGAACTGTTACCATTCAGTTTTTGTAGCTTTGGAGCCTAGTTTTTCTGAACCAAGACAAAGCGATTCCTCCCAATGGAACAGAATATTCAGATTATTCTCCTCTTCTCTGAGAGAAGTGAAAGGGCATCATTGTGGATCATTAAGAAAACAGTACTCTATTAGCACTGACAACAATAATACTGAGAAGGAATTTGGGAGTTCTGTTTATGCACATTACATTTCAAACAAATGGTTCTTTGGGAGCTTGAGTGGTTTTGTGTGGAGCTGAGCTAACTTTCCTGAGCCTAACAGTTGCCATCCAGAAAAAAAAATCCTATCTCCATGGAAACATTTGAGGTGGACCAAGCATGGATTAATCAAAATACAATGAATCCTTTTTGCAAGGTAGTGGGAAAAAAATTCCAGTTTAAAGTGAGCACTGCTTTGCCTTCCTCCCATTCACACTGGAAAGCATGGGAAATTCACCACAGAGGCACATGTGACACACACTTTAATTAGTATGGTAGTAAGTTAGATGTAAAAAAGAACCTATAATTAAAATGTGGTTATGAACTTACACTCCGTCAAGGGTATTTTTTAAAGGTAAAGAAAGAGAGGAGACCAAATTAAAACTCTCACGGTGTCTCTTTTATTCACCACTGACTTTCCTATCAAATTAGCTCAGTTTAGGCTGATAATTCATAAAAGGATGCTTGTGAATTGTTAGCATTGCAAGCTAATTCCGGGTCTACAATGTTAACTGTGGTTTCTCTGTTTCACATGATAAAATATCATTCCCAGCTATCACATCACCAGAAGAGAAGGTTCTATAATCAGAATGTACTTGGTAGTTCTGCTGATGCACAAAGATGTAATCTGTTCAAAAGAGAACCCCTGTTAGACAATGTTGTGTGTAAAGAGCCCATCCAAACAGACTACAGTTCTGCTCCAGCTTTATAAGACCACTTCTGTTAAGAAATTTTTTTTTGCTCCCTCGAGTTACCACTATAGACAGATTTTACTGTAATTCAGCTCACACTTTTGTGACAACATCATTGTCACTGCAAGATGTTAATAAAAATTCATTTTAAATCAGTAAACTGAAAAGAAAATTCTCTGAAGACATGACCCAGAAGGGCAGCACATACTGATTTCAATGAAAACAGTTAGGCCATTGTCAATCTTTTATGAAAATCCTACTCAGTCAATAACACAGCGCTAATTTTATAGCAGAAAGCTATAACGGCTACTTGAAGGTGAGGTTCTATTCTGAAAAATGACTGAAAATGGTATTAGAGAGACAGGGTGGGTGAGGTAATATCTTTTATTGGAACAACTACTGTTGGGGAGAGAGGAGCTTAGGAGCCACACACAGAGCTCAGGGTACTCCCAGCATCACAGCTAAATGTAAGGTGGAACAGATTGTTTAGCATAGTTAGCACATATTGTAAGGGACCATTCAAGGTAGAATGGCCCATTAACACTAATGCATATAACAATGGTGTTGGGCGGGTTCCATGTTTGTGTTTTAGGAAGGCTCAGTATCAAATATGCTTAGCTAACAAGTACTTTTTTTTCTTAATGACATTCAGCCTGGGATCTGAGAATCAAGCTGGGTTTTCCTTTTCATGCATCGTCACCAATAATAAAGATTCCCATGATATCAAATTGCCATGCCAGTAATGCCTGTGCAAACCCTCTGTCTGCAGTAGATTTGCACAAATGTCACTTTGTAAAGAATTCTTAGTGCTTGTCAACACTTGCAATGCTACAGTGGCACAGCTGCAGCTGCGTTGTTGTGGCGCTTCAGTGTAGACACTACCTATGCCAATGAGAGGGGTTCTTCCACTGGAGTAGGTAATCCAGCTCCCCAAGAGGCGATAGCTAGGTGGATGGAAGAATTCTTCAGTTGACCTCACACTCTCCACACCAGGGGTTAGGTTGGCTGTGGATTTTTTACACGCCTGAGCGACATATTGGGATCAACCTAATTTTTTAGTGTAGACCAGGCCTTAGATTGGAATGTAGAATGCAATTCTGTTGATGGACAAGAAGGAATAGAATCCTAGTCACTCCCTTAGTCATTGGCACCTGTAATTTTAAAAGGATTAAAATGCAGCAAAACCTCATTTTTGTCATTCAAGCTAGCAGCCATAACTCTGAATACACAAAGACCTGTTGAGTAAGATAATACCATTATTTTACACAGTCACTTACCACAACAGAAACACAGTGAGCAACAGGATACACAAGTTCAATTATGATTTGCATTATACTAACACCCACAACATGCTAGGTGTTGTCCAAACAGGGAAGACATGGTCCCTTCCAAGACAGCTTGCAGACTAAGACAGTCACACCATGCAAAGGGTGGGAATAAGGGACAAAGTTTTAGTAGAAGTAATGCAAAAATAAAGTTACCTTATTATTCCTGTCTGTGCTCTTTTGTTATTAACTGTTAGCAAGTTTTGGAAAAATAGGCCACAGACTTTTCAATTTTCTGCTGCAGATCCACCGGCAAAACTGACAAAATCAGTTGCTGAGGTATGATAGAATCTTATGGGCTACAGTATTATTAATGATGTGGACACATAGAAACACATAGAAACATATTCACTGTATGAGGATAACAAAGGGGTTTCCTTCTTCACTAGAAAGTTAGATGAAAATTACTCATCACTACACAAGAAATTTCCCTACACTTTAAAACCAAAATATACAGAATTTTTCCCCTACAGCAATTCTTCTAAATCTAATGGTTGATTTCTACACTGGTTTCTTTATGCTGCTCAGTATATTGTTGACAATTATTTCAGGGCTACATTATATATTCCTAAAATACCATATTAAGAGACTGGAGAGAAAAAAATCTGACAAAAAAGAAAAACATTTAAATCCTTTGGGTTAGAAGTGCCACCTAGTGGTTCTTCTAGTCCCTGCATCAAAGCAGAGCAGATTTCACTAATCCTAAACCAAGCCAACAGATTCAGCTCTAGTCCTAAAACTCCAATTAATGTAATTCGACAACCTCTTGAACTATTGGTTTAGTAAGCAAGATTTTCCTCATGGTAAAGTTAAGTTTACATTGCACCAGGGAGGACTTATTACTTCTTGTTCAGTCCTCACTGAGGACTGAAATAATGGCTCTCCCCCCTCTTTATTAGGCCCAGATAGCTAGGTCTCCTCTTCTCCTTTTCTCGAGATTGGAAATGCTCAATTCTATTAACCCTTCCTCAAAATTAATAAAACCATCCACACAGTAAAAGGACTGAGTGGTATCTTAGTGCCATTAATGGTAATGGACAATGAAGCCTTTTATTCAGAGAAATACATTAGGAGTTCACATGTGACACATACAGAAGTAAAAAATCAGAATCTAGTCTGCCTAAAAATATGCTTGATATTACACTGGCCTGCAAAAATTCTTTAAAACTGCTAGATGAACCTCTGGTAACTAGTCTGCTCCCAAGTCCCAACCCTGAGGATTCCTACCCTCCCCCCCTCCGACATCATTGTAGACTAGGCCTTAAATTGGACACTGAAAAGTTGAGTTTTCCACCAAAAGGGATGCTTTAAAAAAAAAAAAAAAAGTGGCTTTAAGCTGCACAGGGACCAAATCTTGCCCTATGTTTAGGGCCCTACCAAATTCACGGCCATGAAAAACACATCATGGACCGTGAAATCTGGTCTCCCACCGTGAAATCTGGTCTTCTGTGTGCTTTTACCCTATACTCTACAGATTTCATGGGCGGGGGGGAGGAGGGTGAGACCAGCATATCTCAAATTGGGGGTCCTGACCGAAAAGGGAGTTTCAGGGGGGTCACAAGGTTATTTTAGTGGGTCATAGTATTGCCACCCTTAGTTCTGTGCTGCCTTCAGAGCTGAGCGGCCGGAGAGTGGCGGCTGTTGGCCCGCCGACCAGCTCTGAAGGCAGCTCCCTGCCAGCAGCAGCACAGAAGTAAGGGCGACAATACCATACCATGTCATCCTTACTTCTGCACTGCTGCCTTCAGAGCTGGGCGGCTGGAGAGTGGTGGCTACTGACTGAGGGCCCAGCTCTGCAGGCAGCAGCGCAGAAGTAAGGGTGGCAATACCACACCAGGCCATCCTTACTTCTGCGCTGCTGCTGGCGGCGGCTGTGCCTGCAGAGCTGGGATCCTGGCAAGTAGCTGCTGCTCTCTAGCTGCCCAGCTCTGAATGCAGCGCCACCACCAGCAGCAGCGCAGAAGTAAGGGTAGCAGTGCCATAACCCCCACTACAATAACCTTGCGACCCCTCCCACTCCACAACTCCTTTTTGGGTCAGGACCCCTACAATTACAACACCATGACATTTCAGATTTAAATAGCTGGAATCATGAAATTTACAATTTTTAAATGTCTATGACCATGAAATTGACCAAAATGGACCCTGAATTTGGTAGGGCCTTACCTATGTTGCTCAAATGCACTCGAGAAAGAGGAAGAGAGAGCATTTTCACCCCCTCATCCACAGCACACGCACACAGCAACGAGGCAGGATTCCTCGTTAGATCTCTTCTGCTCATTCTTCCTCAATAAGTACTGTAGTTTGGACCTGCAGTCCTTTTCCCACTCACCCTGCATGCTGATGTTGAAGAACAGGAAACCAAAGTTACCTGTCCTAGACAAGCTCAGTTTTTTATCATTCAGCGTGCCTGAAGCCCAGAAGGCTGTGCATATGACTACTCTAGTAAAGATGACAGCACATGAGCAAAGCTATTTAAGATGTGAAATGGACACACAACTCTGAAGTGTACCTCCTTTTTAGGGACTTCACTCATTTTAGTCCCAAAGTTATCTGCATTCCACACAAATTTGGTGTTTTCTCACTTCTCCTCTTGAATGTTATTTAGTAGAGCTGGTCACAAATGCCAATTATTTTTCCACTGGAAATGTTGTCAAATATTTGTTTTTCCCCCCCAAAGTTCCCACATGCATTTTTCTTTTCTTTTTTCCAAATGAAGAAAGATTCAGTTTTCAAAAAACAATTTCAGTAAAATATTTTAGTTGTTGGTAAGCATTTTTTGTTTTCAGAAAACAAACACAGAAGGCTTTTATTGAAAAGCAAAACAAAACATTTTTTCTTAAATACCAACACTGAAAATTGCAATGACATTTCCTGCAGAAATGTACATTCTGGTAAATAAATAAATAAATAAATAAATGTTTTGACAATTTTTTGTAAACAGCTCTATTAGTTACATCAGAAATAAAGAATCAGGACACTGAGGTTAGAGAGAGATTATAGCTGAGGGTATCAGTCTCACAACATTTCATATTTCCTCTGTGAATAATATTTATGACTTTGTCACACACTATGTCCCAAATCTGGGCCTTGGCATATTGAGAAATATGGGCCTGGCCCTGGCTCACGAGCAGCTGGCAAAGGAAGGACAACGTAGTGAGACTTCTGTGCTCCAAGGCTGGGTGGCTGTTGAGGTGGGGTATAATAATAATAATACATAGCTATAATCTTAATTATATCATATAATACTTACACCTATCTCTTCATAAGTAGATTTCAAAGAGCTTTACAAAGGAGGTCAGCATCATTAGCTCTATTTTTAGGTGGGGAAACAGAGGCACGGAGGAGAGACGTGACTTGCCCACAGTCACAAAACAGGTAAGGGGTTGAGCCAGGAAAAGAACCCTGGTCTCCCCAGTCCTAGTCTAGTGCTCTATCCACTAGATCACATTGCCTCTTAAGAGGTTTTTCTCAGATATTGGCAAGGCAGGAAATCCAAATTGGAGCAGTTAGGCTGTAAGGAAAAGGAAGAGGGTGACAGAGACACGCACAGCAAAAAATCAATACAAACTTTGTTAAAAACTTTTAACAAAATTTACAAAAACAAAACAGGTGAAACAAATTAATTTTTAGAACTTGTTCTTTTAAGCACACATCTTCTGGAGGCCAGGTGAATGATTTACCAGGAAAACCAATGCAGTCAGCAAGATATTTTCTTCAGGATTTAGGCCTGGTTCCCGACACGAACACACACCATTTTAATTAAAGGTGGTATTTTTTTTAAACTGATTGGGTTAATATGATGCAAGTTTGTGGGCTTGCCTACACACCAGAGTTGCACCAGTTGAATTTAGCTTAGTTTAAAAACGAATTTAGGGCAGGTCTTCATGTACAATGCAACAGTGGCAAGCCACACCGCTGTAGCGCTTTAGTGAAGACGCTGACTGGAGAGCTTCTCTCATTGGTGTAGTTAATCCATCTCCCTGAGAGGTGGTAGCTATGTCAAAATACCGCTGTCTACATATGGGATTAAGTCCGTATAACTGTGTCGCTCAGGGGTGTGGATTTTTCACACCCCTGAGCGATGTAGTTATACCGATTTAGGTCTGTAGTGTAGACCTGGCCATCGTTTGGGATCCGAGCTTCAACCTTTATGTTTTACTTGTTTATTGTGTTGAAAGGGAGCATGGCACAGATCTTTCTTGTCAACTGTCTGTAATGGGCCACTCTCTTACCACTTCAAAAGTTATTTCTCCTCCCTTGGTATCCTGCTGTTAATTGATTTATCTCGTTAGACTGACCTCACACTTGGTACAGCAACCCCATCCTTTCATGTATTTATACCTGCTCCTGTATCTTTTACTTCATACATCTGATGAAGTGGGTTCTAGCCCACGAAAGCTTATGCCCAAATAAATGTGTTAGTCTCTAAGGTGCCACAAGGGCTCCTCGTTTTTTTTACAGATATTAGAGCACTGAAGTAGGAGTTAGGACTCCTGAATTGGGTTCCTGAATCTGCCAGTGGGAAAGTCACCTCCTCTTTTTGTGTCTGTTTCCCCATTTGTAAATTGTGGGTACTTAACTACCCCATAGGGAGCTGTGGAGGTTCATTAGCATTTGCCAAATTACACTGAGATCTTCAGATGGAAGGTGCTTAGAAGTAGTAAATAACACCTTGATTCAGATGATTCACGTCATTGTATTTCAGACCCAGCTATTAACATTAGAAAGGTTGGTGGGTGCAGTTGTCCTCTGAAAAGGGACATGCTGTTCTGTATATCTCCCATTGTCCCTGTGCTTTGCTCTGTAGCTTTCCAAATGAACCTGGTTTCCCTCCCCGCAGGTTGTGAAAGGCTACTTTACTGTTTCAGATAAGTTCAGGCTAAATTGTGCTCCCTTTAGCTCTGCAGAACTAATGAGATCTTCTGAGGAGGAAGCAGTTTTTTATTCTGGCTCACCCATCATCAGCAAAATTGTTATCAGAGTATCAATGCAGCAGCTTAATTTCCCTGGGCCATTGACTGCCAGCCACCACTGTGGAGCCCTCTTTGTGTTCTACTGTCTTTCTACCTTCCTCTGCCCATCTGTGTGAGAGGAGTGAGAAGCTCAGCTGGAGCTTACCCCTTGCTCCCTAGGCCCAGAGCATGTGCCTGCGCCTTTTCCAAGCCCTGCTTTCTGTCTCCAGCAGCAGCTTCTTTCTTTTTTCTCTCCCTCTTTCCTGATTCTATCTTCCCCTTTCTTGGGAGACAACTGAGATTCATCATTCGCTTAAGGCAGAAGTTGGTTTCGGCCCCATCATACATAACACAGCCGAGAGAGAGAGAGAGAGAGATGTTTAAAACAAACCATCTTCTTTTCCTTTCCATCAAGTATCATGAACATGCCTGGAACTATATTGTCACAGCTCCCCCAACTCAATGGCCCGTGTCCCATCTGCATATGCCCCACACCGCCATGTTACTAGGCTTCTGTGGTTACAAAGTATTACAGTGGAATCATCCCTCCATATTCCTGGTGCAAGCCTAAACTCACTGGGGACTTACTGCTCACATTCATCTTCCTGTCCCTGAACATATGGTCTCACAGACAAGGTCAGCTCTAGTGTGCTACCAGATATCATAAATCTACCAGATATTGTAAGGGGATTACTGGATTAGCGGGCACTGTTTCCATCTTCTGGTGCTTTGTGAAAGCTGAGTGAAACTTGTAGAGGTAGAGTGGGATGGATCTGTCATAGCTTTATTTGACTGCACACAGCAGTAGTGCTCTAACAAACTAGTCTACCAGAGGGGCTCTGACAGGTGAGAATTTTCAACAGAGTTTACTAAGAAATCTGGATGCCAAACCTTCCCCATGCAACTGCACTGCAAGCCCCTGGATTCAGGGCAGCTGTACTGGTATTCTGTTTAGGCAGTAGAATTTGGGGCAAAAGTCAGTTAGTTTCAGCAAGAAATAGCTTTAGCCCAACGTCCCATGAAGCTGCTTATATAGCCACCATCAGCATAGGATCTGAACACCTCCCAAGTATTCAAAAATAGAAACAACTGCCTCTCTCTTCCATCCCTCCTTCCCAGTCTGTTGGAGAAGTACGGTATCTTGGATTAGTTTGTGTGGTGGGGTTGGGTGAGTGTGTTATATATCACTGTGTATGTATATGAAGATTTTATACATAGGGAATTGGAGGGTAAGATCAGAGTTACAATATTGTCAACCTGGGGCATTCAAACATCATGAGATTTGCTTTAAAAAAATCAAAAGATGTATAAACAAAAACGTAGGCTCTCTTTTAATTTGCCTTCTGATTTCTGAGCCTTTAGGGTGCATTTGGGTCACATTTTCAAGCTTTTCTCTGAAACCGTGAGCCACTATGCCCCAGTGAGTCACAGCTGGGGATGTCAAATTCAGGACAGACTGCTGAGAAATGGGGAAGACTCGCCCCAAACCGGTAGATATTCTATTAGACTCTACTAAGCCAGTAACAAAGTGAACTTCTGTAGCACCACATTGGTTACCAGCAAGCCAAAAACATGATCTCCTTAGGCATTCCAGCCCTTGGCTCACCACCCAGACACTGAATTTTATGATGAGTGGTTACTGAAAACCAATTTCATCATATATAAAGTCCTTCCAAACCCAAGAGATCAGCCACATAGCCAGGTCAATATAAAACTCAGATCTTACCCAATAATCATGCTGATGCCAATCCTTTAGTAACTAAACACTAAAGGTTTAATAATAAAAGAAAAGAAGAGTTATAAATGGTTAATAGATCCTATACATACAAGTGATTGCAAAGTCCTTATACCAGGTTTGAAGCAGTTATGGAAGAAACTGAAAGCTTGCAAAAGTCTCTCTGGAATTACCGAAACAGATTGGGAGTCATCAGACCTGGTTCAAAGCTTCCTTGTTAGAAATCCAGTCCAGAGAAAAGCAGCAAATGAAGAAAAAATTTAGATGTCTCAGGTGCCTTTTTATAGCCTCTCCCCATGTGCATGGAATTAAAGCCCACAGCCCAGGTTCATGGAAAATTACTGGCCCAAGACAGAGTCTAGGGTCACATGAGCATATCACATGCCCTTATATGCTTTGATGACTCACAGAGGCAGCCATTGCCCATATTCTTTCTGAGGCATCCACAGGAAAGGCTTACTGGGCGGGATGGATAATTTCAACGGCCCCTTGTGAGTTGAGAGGCCTTAATGGGCCATCAACACATAGTTAGCTGGCCCTAATGTAAATTCTATCTGGTGGGTGTTACCCAGGAATACAACACATGTGTAAGATAACAGTATATAGCCAATATTCATAACTTCAGATACAACGATGATACATGCATATAAACAGGATAATCACACTAAGCAATTCAGAACTTTTCCATTGACACTTTCCATGACATACTTAGTACAAGATTTGTTGCAATTGTGTAACAGTGGCAACAGGAGCGCTGCCAGCTTTTTCGCCCTAGGCGGCGGAAGGTCCGGCCCCGAAATGCCGCCCCCGACAGAGGCGGCGGAAGGTCCCGCCCCCAAAATACCAACGACGACCGGGGTGCTGGCGCCCCCCAAATGTTAGCACCCTAGGCAACCGCCTAGGTTGCCTAATGGGTTAATATATATGGAGATATACCTATCTCATAGAGCTGGAAGGGACCCTGAAGGGTCATTGAGTCCAGCCCCCTGCCTTTGCTAGCAGGACCAATTCTGCCCCAGATCCCTAAGTGGCCCCCTCAAGGATTGAACTCACAACCCTAGGTTTAGCAGGCCAATGCTCAAACCACTGAGCTATCCCCTCCCCCGGTTGCGCTGGCCCTGAGTGGCAATGTCAATTATATAAATGGTCAGATTCAATCATACAGCATCACATGATGTGGGCTAGAATTTACAAGAAAGAAAGAAAGATACTCACAAAACCACTTGACTTTAGGGGCTGGGAGTTAAAAAAACCACCACCACCAACTTATCTCAAGACTCATGATAAAATTGTGAGAATTTGCAACACTGCGTTTACAACATTGCTTGAGATCTTTCCAGGTAATAATCAGTTTGCTGCCTATCCTGAATCTGGCTATACAAATGCCATCTTGTGGCTGCCAGATAAAGTTGCAGTGCTGATCTATGGAAAGACTGTTTGGGATATTTTTTTCCATCATGGGGGTTTCACTTGTCAAAACACTCCCTGAAGTTTGAGGTTTCAGTTTCATGGAATGAGTTTGATGCTCCTGAGCCTAATAAAATACAAGTTGTGCTGCAACTTCAAGCTGCCTGCTTTAGATTTCACTCTGAAAGCCTTGGGGGAAGAAACCTCACGAGTAAGAGATTAACACCTGGTCAGACTCCTTTGATTAACTCCGACTTGCTAGGTGGCCAAAGTTTCTTGACTTTGATTTACAGTACAGACTGTACATGACTGCAATCCACCTGTGATATGGTGTGTACTGGTTAATTGTTAGCGCAGGCTCCTCCTGTTATGGGGACCTCTGAACCTTGATGGGATGCTTTGATTAGGCCTTTATGTACCGTGTATTGGCTCCAAAGGATTACAACTATTTCCAATTGAATTGGATGGGCTAGCCCAGTGGTTGGCAACCTGCAGTTTATTTACATTGATCGTCCGCAGGCACGGCTGCCCGCAGCTCCCAGTGGCCGTGGTTCACCGTTCCTGGACAATGGGAGCTGCGGGAAGCAGCAGCCAGCACATCCCTGTGGCCCACGCTGCTTCCTGCAGCTCTCATTGGCCGGGAATGGTGAACCGCGGCCACTGGGAGCTGTGGACGGCCATGCCTGTGGACGATCAATGTAAACAAATTGTCTCGTGGACCGCCAACGGATTACCCTGATGGGCCGCGTGCGGCCCATGGGCTGCAGGTTGCCCACCACTAGGCTAGACACTGCAAGGACTACAACGCCATGATGTTTGGCACCCTCTGGAGGAGGGACACTTTGAACTTTTCTCCAGGATCCTGTATCTGGGCTGAAGTGGAAAATCAGGAGATCCTACAGGGATTGCACTGATAGGCTGGGAGGCAGAAGGGCAGGGCTGGCTAAGGTAAGCTGGAGGAGAGAAAGGAAGCTGAGCTTAGAGCTCTGTGGTGCTGCCTTGACAAGATTGAGTGTCTGGTGGGACTGGAGCTAGAGGCAGTTGCCCTTGTTGGGAGCTGGAGATTTGAGAGGCTCCGCTGTCAAGCTGCCCTTGCTGAGACCACATGATTGGTGCAGGCCAGGCTGCACCTGCAGGCCTGCTAGCCCCAAGCTTCAGCACATTGACTCCTTCTCAGCAACCAGCCACTGAAAGCTGCAGCCAGAATATGCTGGCTGCACTTGCACTGGTGGATTCTGAGCTGTGCCCACAGACAACTGTGGAAAGTGTGAGTACCCAGCGATTGTCCTCCTTGTTTGGGGTGACCCTGTCAGTCCCCTTGCTGGGCTGGTGTGCAAGTCTTGGCACTCGGGACAATGTCTCATCGCAGGCTAGCCGAGGTGAAGACCAGCGAGCTTGTAAGAAAACCTTAGTGCTGGTGGTTTTGTTTGATAACGAGGATTGTTACCAGCTACCGCTGTGTCAGTCTGAACCTGCTCTATATATGCCATCGTGTGCCAGCAATGCCCCTCTGCCATGTACATTGGCCAAACCAGACAGTCTCTATGCAAAAGAATAAATGGACACAAATCAGACATCAAGAATTGTAACATTTAGAAACCAGTAGGAGAGCACTTCAATCTCCCTGGACACTCAATAACAAACTTAAAAGTGGCCATTCTTCAACAAAAAAACTTCAAAAACAGACTTCAATGAGAAACTGCAGAACTGGAATTAATTTGCAAACTGGACACCATCAAATTAGGCCTGAATAAAGACTGGGAGTGGCTGGGTCACTACAAAAAGTAATTTTCCCTTTGTTGATACTCATACCTTCTGTTGGGAATGGGCGATGTCCACCTTGATTGAATTGGCCTCGTTAGCACTACAAAAAGTAATTTTCCCTCTGTTGATATTCACCCCTTCTAGTCAACTGTTGAGAATAGGCCGCTTCCACCTTGATTGAATTGGCCTCGTTAGCACTGACCCCCAACTTGGTAAGACAACTCCCATCTTTTCATGGGCTCAGTCTCCCCAAATCCATCCACCCCGAGTTCCTAACTACCAGACGCTGGGATGTTCCCCCTCTGGTTCGTTGCTCCTGAGGGTGTAAAACCTGCCCCCCCAAAGCTCCCCTCCCCCCGTTATCAGTTCAGCTTGGGGGCACATTCCACACCATTTGCACACCAGAGACCTGCTTGGGGTAAAAATAAATTTTAAAAATTATTTAATAGAAAACTCACAGATTCAAAGATGAAAGAGTAGGGAAAGGAAACATGTACAAGTTACACAGCACATAAACATAAAGATGCAACTTCAGGCTTTACACTTCTATAGGAGATAAATTCTCCTCTGAACAGTTTCCCAGTGTACCAGAGCGGATCCAATATTCACAGACAGGCCTCTGCCTTCAGTTCTGGATGCCAAGCCTCAGACACAAGCCTGCTTTTACAAGGCTTTTCCTCCCTTTTTCTCTCTCCCTTATTCCTGGCCTGATGACTCATGGTTACTCAGAGTGGGGAAAACTCCCACCTTTGTAGTTTTCCAAACTTGGGACTTTCTTTTCAATGCCGGTGTCTTTCCATTAACTTTAATAGTCCATCATTGTCTCTTTTTGGCTGGACAATGGGTCGTTACGTGGAGCCAATGTCATGTAAACAGCTGGCTTGGGAGATGCCCCTCCCTGCCTGCTTGCTTCACCCACCCCGTTTTGAGATGCTGCTGCAGTTGCACCACAGCTGCAATTACAATGTTCTATATATACCCACACACATTCATAACCATAACCTGGATATACATCTCCTAATGACCAGCATGTTCAGGACATTAGATGCGTTCATAAAAGACCTTACCTGACATATTTTCATACACAGTAACATTGTATACAAACAATTGATTCAACTGCTTATTCTTTGGGGGTGCAGGCCCCCTATTCTCCCTTGGGGTGTTTGGACCCTGTTTGTCACAAGGACCCCCAAAATTATGAGGGTTTTTTAAAAAAAATAATACATTTTGGTTTCTTTTTATTTGCTTTCTGGTTTCTGAGCCTTTAGGTTTCACTTGTTTCACATTTTCAAACTATTCTGTGCAACCAAGGCCACTAAAGACTTAGCTTTCATTAAAAAAAAAAAAAGTAAGATTATCTTGCAATCTCTTGATTCCAGGACCTGGAGCTTTAAGTAATGCACCAAAAATCACAAGAGTTGGCAACACTGCAGTCTTAGGTCTCAGACTGTCTATTCAGTTCTATAGAGTTCCCCAAATCTAGAAAAGTATGTACCCCCTTCACCTGCAACCTCTTAAATCCATTACCTAATCAGAGAGTAGCACCCACTGGAGATTGGGGCCCTAGTATGCTAGGCACAGTACAAACACATAAGAGATGGTCCCAGCTCCAAATAGCTCATTATCTCATTTACTATTTATACTGTATGTAGCACCCAAAGCCACAACCAGTGTGGGTCCCATTGTGCTAGGCCCTGTAAAAACAAATAGCAAATGGCAGTCACTGTCCAAGAGCTGACAATCTAAAAGTCAAGATGTAACAGGTAGATGAGACAAACAAGTGTGCTAAGTTGTTGTGCAGAAAAGACAGGGTAACAGATGTAATAAGGTGTGCATGATTCCCAGCCATTCAACAGTAGGCACCACAACATGCCAGCTGCTTAAACCATTCCCAAATTTCAATTTCCTGTATGCATTACAGCAGAGATGGGTTTTGAGGTGGGACTTGAGGAGAACAAGATGGTGACTTTGCAGATTTTTACTGTGTGCTTTCCCCCCTTTTTGCTAGGAAAAAAGGAAGAGAAGTGGGGAACTAAAGAAAGCCTCGGTAATGGTTTTGACTAGAACATTTAAATCAAACATTTTAATTTAATTTGGAAAACGAAAATTTCACAAAAAATCGTGAATGAGAAAACAATGTTTTGTGTCATTAAAACAATTCCACAGAAAATAATTATCATTTTTTGATCAGCCCTAATGTTTTGTCTTCTCTATTTGGCTAATGGGTTATGGGGTTTGGAGGGGGAGGTAGGAAGGGAGGAGTTAATTAGGAGCAAGGGAGTAGAAAAGGCAAAAGAAGGAGAAGAGGAACCTTGCACAGGAAGGAAAGGGAAGGAAAGGGAAGGTGAGAGAGAACCCCACTGTGTGAAGCTGGAGAAGAGCATGAAGAGCAAAGAGCATGGGTGAGGTACATTGGGAGAAAGGGAAGGAACTCAGAGGAACCAGCCAATCAGCAAATTGAAAGCCAGTCTGACATCACCAGGACACAAGAGCTCAGGTAAACTATCTAGTTCCTGGAGCTTTCTACACCCCTCCCCTGGAAGTTCTTACTTTTCCCTCCTCTGAGTCCACATGGCTGGATGAGGGAGCCACACGGAGTTTGGTATCTCAGAAACTCCTCCAAATTCAGTAGCTGTGGAACAAGAACTAAAGAGGGTGAATAAATCCATAGTTATTGTAACCCACTCTTCTCTCCGGATCACCTAGGAGCAGGCAACTGTTCACCTCTTGACTGGGTGCCTGATGTTCTTGAGGATAATGAAGATCCTAGGGAGGTCCCAGCAATGGTGTTGGATAGGTGGGAATCTTCTATCCACCCATCTGCAGCAGCTCTCTTCTCATGGGAAGAATGACAGTTGGCAGTGCCTCCACCTAGTTATGCCCTGTTTACCTCTGTTAGGGTACTTGGGTAGCTTCCAGGAACAACTCTGGCCTAAACCATGCAATGGGTGGGCCTAGCAGATAAGAGTAAATGATAATCGTTGTAAGGAAAATATTCTTCTGCTGCTGCTTTCATATGGAAATATCAACATTTTACAAGTGAATAGAAAGGTTTGAAATCTATTTGAGGACTTCAGGAGATGCAGAATGGATCTTTGCTATGCTTCCTGGAAATGAAAAGATGGGGCACTTATTCACAATGTGTTTGATGGTTTGGAGGTCTCTGCATTTACATGGTGGAGAATCCTTGATTTTCCATTTGTGCATCAGGTGCGTGCATCTTCCATGTAAGATCTTAATATTGTTGATGGTTGTCCACTGTCTTCAGTGGAGAAAGAAACCAGGTGGTTTGACAAAGGGGTCATCAGGGAAAGCATTAAACTACTTTTGGTATTGGCAGCTCAGACCCATGAAAAACTGTCAACAGCTTTCCATCTTAGCAATTTTGAAGCTAAGAGGATGCTGAATGTAAACTTCTGTAGTGATGATCCTAACCCCCTGCTAACTAGGAGTCACCATCGATTTCAAGCCTTACCTACCAACAACAGCTGAACCAGGTGAGCTATAAAACGAAGAGTCACATTGTCACATTCTGGCAGGGGCAATCCAGACCAGTGAGGGGTTGTGTCATTGCCTCCCCTGTAACTTTGAGTGCCTCACAATGCTTTACTGCTGTAGCTCCCAACCTGGGCTTCTCACAAGTAGCCTAGCAGTATGCAGGCACACCCTGAGTGTCTAGTGTGCTAGATAGCTCTGGTTCAGCAACTCTGACCCCAGCAGCCAGTGTACAGCCCTGCAGCCCCGCTCTGGTTTCCACCAGACTCGGTTACTAATTGCCGGGTGACCCCAACACATTCCCAGTCTGGAATTTTCCTCAACCACTGTGCTCTGCAATGTCCAGCCTTCTCCGGGCCAGTTCAGAGAAATAAGAAGGTTCATTTGCTCCTTTCAAGACACAAAAACACGTCACAGCGCATTAACGTAATGGGGGACAAATACAAAAACCCCAGCACTGAGTTGGTTTGTGGTAAAAATGAAATAAATTTATTAACAAAAGATACATCAGATTAAGTGAGTTCAGGTATAAAGAACAAAGGTAGATAGAGTCACAAGTAAAACAAAACAAAACACGCTTCTAAAAGTCTAAAATGTAATCTAGCAAGATACAAGCTTTGTTCAAGATCATTTCTCTCACCAGTCATTCTTCCCAGCTGTGGCTGACTTTCTTTCAGTCAGAACCTTCCACAAAAGCACAAGGTGCTGCCTTCCCTTGTCTTCTCAGATGAAAGATCCTTGCCTAAGCAGGTTTCTCACCTATATTCAGTTTCAGAGACTTCAAACCCCCCACTTAGTTGAAGGATCCTCTTTCTCAGCTTGCAGGGGCTCTGTTCTCTTGTGTCTGTCTAGAAATGGATGCCAAAGATGGCTTCTGTCCTAGCGTATATCTCCCAAAATCCAATGAACTTGGGTGACCTCATGCTGTTTTCCCCTTCCTGTGGGCTTCCCATCCTCCTGTATGATTTCTATGTGTAACCCTTCTGCCCATCTGCGTTGGCAGCAACAAGGGCCGGGTTCAGTATCTAGGGGTTCCGTTTCAATAACCAATGCAAAACCGGCTCGAGCCCCCACCCAGTGACCTGGGACAATTTCATACCACCCCCCGGGCACCTCTAAGAGGCAATACTTCCCCTCTCGCAAGCACAGAGTCTGAGTGTAGCAAAATCCTTTTAATAAAGGAGGGAAACAATGCGGCATTATATTGGGGAAACACCACAAACAGGATTCATAATACAAACCATGAGCAAAAGACCCACCCCCAAGTAAGGTTGGCAGTGTCCTTTTCCCCTCAGGGTCTTAAGTCCAACAACCCAAAAGATCACCCCAAAGTCCCAAAAGTCCAACACCTCTAAAGTCTCTTGAGTCCAACAACCCAAGAGTCTCTGTCCTTGGTNGAGTCCAACAACCCAAAAGTGTCTGTCCTTGGTCAGTGCAGCCCCAGAGTTCAAAAGTTTATCTGCAGAGTTTTTACCCCCACAGCCTTGGGTGAAAAGGGGGGGGGAAGAAAGGATAAGCAGGGTGTTAAGGGGCACCTTACGTGGTCCAAGGCCAACTGCCCCGCCTCTCCGCGGGGTTCTGCTGCCGCCTTCACCACAAGCCGCTCCACTCCACCAGCCATCCCGTGAGCTGCACCAGCCATCCCACGAACTGCCCTGCTCTGCTCCGCTCGCCGTCCCGTGGGCCGCACCAACCGTCCCGCAAACTGCTCCACTCCACCAGCCGCTTAGCAATATAGCTTCAGGCTCCCCCACTAGTTAACACAGCACTCAGTGATCTCAGCTCTTAGTACCTTTAGCTCTTTAATGATTTCAGCTTGTAGTAGGGGAGCCCCACTGCTGGTGCACCATTGGCCCAAAGCAAATTCAGCTCAGCAGTCTGTAACTAGACTCCTAATGGAATCAAAGTTAGCTCTGACGTTCAACAGTGGAGAGAGAGAGAAGGAGGTGCAATTGGTGCTTCAGGCCCTCAAAGGGGGCCCATCCCATCAGGTACAAATATCTGTCCCCAACCTCTCTCAATTCACTGATTTTTGGAACCCATGTCCCTTGTCTAGCAAGTGCTACTTAGTTGATGGTGAGTCCCTCTGTCATAAAACAGTTCCACTGGCCTTGATTCACATAACCATGGTAACAACACTTTATTCTTCCTGCCCCAATAACAGAGAAACTGGGGATCCTACAGCAGCCAAAGTGACCATTTTGGGCTGCTGTAGGCTCATGCTAGGCGGAGTGGGTGTGCCTATGCAAACAAGATCAGCCCCTGAAGTTCTTTTCCACACTCGCCATAATTCACCACCAGATGTCAGGGTAGAGCTCATCCTGACTCTGCTTACATCTGTAAATGGGGCTTCCATTGTTTCTGATTCCACCATGCTTAGTTTTACATAGGAGACATTCCCTCCTATCTGGCAAACTGTACTGCCTAATACCAATGAGTATACATAATTCTTTATATAATGTTAATACATACATTCCACAATGATATTAATCAGCAGTGTGTTGTTAGCTTTCAGAAAAGACCTCACTTTATTCACTTTTATAATACAGTAATATTGTATACAATCAGTTGATTCAATTGCTTGTCACTTGAGGTTCAGCCCCCTGTCTTTATAGACCAGTAAACCTTTGAAATGGATTCTTCTGAAAAGTAAAACCCAGACCAAGCTTCTCTCTCCTGCTGGGTGTAGATGCCAAGCTGTCTTCTCTCCCACTTGTTAGTGTGAGATTTGCCTCCAATGCAGAGTTTTGTGCCATTAGAGTCACCCCCATCCACCCAACAGCCACTTTCCTTTTCGGCTGGGGGTTATACCCAGAGCCACTTTCCCCTCTCTTTGAGACAGCAGTAGGCTAGAAAAGGAGGAGACTTTCTTGCCTCCAAGCAACTGTTGAGAGAGGGAGGGCAGAGGAGTCATTACAGCAAATGGAGGCAGAGAGCCATGAAATAACTAGTACCAGGTGTTACGTTGCTTTGTGAAATCTGCCCAGGAAAGGGGCTCAACTTTTCTTAGGGAAAGAGTGGCTAATCCCACCCCCCACCCAAAAAGAGAAGCAGCGTCTAAAAACCAAGGTCACTATCCAGCAAGTACCAGTGTATTTTGTTACCCCATTCCACGTTTGCCCAGGCAACACAAGAGTCCCTGCATCTTTCATGAAAGTGTCATTGGGGCTGGGTTTTTACACTGCTTTCAGACTCGGCTAAGCAGACACTAGTTGGCACTGTTGCTCCATTGGAAACGCTGATGAAAAGAGCTGTGTGATGAACAGCAGCAGCAATAGTGCCCCAAAGCCCGACCATCAACAAAACAGAAGGAACAGGTTTTAAGAGAGCAGTTTGTCTCATATATATTAACTAACTAATATATTAACTAGTAATTAATTGTACTCCGACAGGTGCTGGCTAACTGTATTGGTCCAGCTACAGTTAATCAAGGACTATCCTGGGCCAGGAGCATTGCCTTCAATAGTGTGTGCAGCCTATGTGCTCTTTGTTATGTCCAGTCTAAATTTTATAATTATCACCAGGTCATTGACAGCCGTGGTCCATCTGAGCTCCAGCAATAAGATGTGCTTCCCTCTTCATGGTCTGCAATGCTGCCCCGAGAGAATCAAAATGATCATGGCCCAAATATTCAAAACAGCAAGATTACTTAAAACTGCCTAAAAGGGAATCCAAAATGAGCTGTTTTCTTCTACATGAGTGAGACTTGGGAGGGCTGCTTTTTCACTACTTTCTGAAGCAGTGATAACTGTTGTGCATGAGAGAGGTTGGGAACAGATGCTGGGTGGCTATAATGGAAATGCAGCCCAGGCAGAACTTGTGATATGGAGACAGACATTTGACTTTGGAAATATTACAGTGAGGCAAGAGGAAAACTAAAACCCTGTAACTTTGCCACTCTGTAGCTTTTCTAAAGTTGAGGAAGTTTTGAAAAGTTAGGGTGGAAAAAGGAAAAGACCTCCCTCTGTCCCCACAAAATAACCCAACAAAATACCCACACAACAACCCTGGATAATATTCAGTGTATTGCACTCACTGGCAAAAAGTGAAAAAGGAGGGTGGGGGGGGGGAGAAATAAAATTTGAAATGCTGAAACTAATTTAAAAATGGTTTTCAAAAAATTAGAAAAAAAAAATCAAAATTGTTCCACCCTGAACCCTGTGAAATGGGAACAACTTCAAAACGTCACATTTTTTGAGCCAGCATTGCTTAGGGGCTTTTACGACAGCAGCATGCAAACCTGCTCTCACCCAGAGACCTCCACTAGTGCCTTAGCACTGGCATGGTTGCCCTGCTGCAGGCTGTGGCTGTAGGACAGGTAGTGATTGTTCTAATGCAGATGTTCCTGAGAAGGGCTGAGGGAAGCTTGGGTTGAACAGAAACAATGGTGAGAGGGCTTTTCTGGGTGGTTGCTTGTTTTGTGGAGCAAACTCATTCTAGAAAAGAAGAACGATTGAGAAATAGCAAAGAGTCAGAAGGAGATGATTCAGTTGAGGGGGGCTCTGAAGAGAAAACTGGCAAAGCAGCCAAAGCAGAAGTTATCTCTTTTATTAAAAAAAACAAGAACAAGAGAGAGCTTTGTCTAAATATTGTGCCACGGAAAATATGGCAACAGATTTAGCAGCAGCAGCAAAATACTTTCCTGCTGTGTTTGCAGCAGCAACAACTAAAGAACACACTAGGGGGGTCATCTACACATTGCCCAGGGGTTAATAGCCTGAAAAATAAGCAATTAGTTCCTTTATATTGAGGGAATATGATAAATTCCTTGGAATGGATTGGGGGAGGGGTGTGGGACTGAGTTCTCATTTCTGACTCTTCCCATGAACTCCGAAGTGGGAAGGGAAAACTGTTCCCTTCTGCAGTCCCATAAGAGAGTTTCTCCACCAATTGTTAGCTAATCCTAGAAGAACATTATGCTAGAGATTTTTCCTGTGCGCATGTATTCACTCAGGCTAAACCCACCATTAACATGAAGGCAGCCAATGATTGTAAAATATTTACCAAGGAAAATCCTTGCACATCTTAAAAGGAAACAGAAATACATTAAATATTCATTCCCCCCTCTTTTTGATATTTATTTACTGTACTGGTTATGTTACCCTATCTAGTTATGTACAAAGACCCCATCACAGTGGTGTCTAGGCATGGGGATTACAGGCTTAAGGGTCCCATCTATGCACCATGGAGAGATGGCATATGGCTGGAACATCATCAACAGCCCAACAGGCCAGTCAGAGCATGGCTTTAGACAATCTAGGACAAAAAATCTGTGAGTCCAAATTGTACACTGAAGTCTCTTTAATACACTGTCTAAACTGAGGATGTAAAACACATTTGGTGAAGTATAAATTACTTCAAATATGGTTTATGGGCAAGATCTACAAAGTTAGGGGCTACTCACTACTCTTTAGTCCACAACAGATCTTCCACTGACATTAATGGGAAGTTCATGCAGTGACTGAGGGTTGAATTTGGCCCCTTGTGGTAACTAAAGTTTTAGTTAGTAATGTTACATTCAGATTACTTCAGTGGGAAAAAGTGACAAGAAACTTTTAGGCCCACTGTTATCTCTGTTCTTTGTTTGCTAAACCATTTTCACATGCCGTCGCAGTAACAGTGGAAATTAGGTGCACCTAATTATTTGAAAGTCAAGTTCATAAGGTGCCATCACTAGACTTAAGAGTTAATATACCACTGAAAAGAATGTGGGCAGATCACATCACAACCTGGAATAGCCTTGTTTACAGACTCTGGAAGGCCACATCAGGTTTTGCACTGATTGCTCTTCATTTACATTTGGAACGTTTTCTTCTCTCCCCTCCTGGCTAGAAACTGACGACCAGATCCTCAACTGGTGTTAGGGAGTGTAGCTCCATAGATTTCAATGGAGCTATGCCAATTTACACCAATTGGAGAGCTGGCCCTTACCTTTTAAAAGACAAAAACTTGCATTCTGCAGAACCTGGATTTGCCCTGGGGGTTAGATAAATACCATTAGACAGCAAGATCTGGCCTAGGGAGCAGGTGTTGGACCCCAGTGGCTTAGATACTTCTTTGCAAAACTTGCTCTTTTCAGGTCTGTGAAATGCTTCTTCAGTTTTATTCAGTTCACTCTTATTGCATTCATTGCAGTTCATCTCTTACTGCATTCAAAGCAGATGACTAATGGATGCTGTGCTAAACATTTGGTGAAGAGGGTAGAAGTTGATCCCAACCCACACACACCGTTGACTTCACTGATAGGTCTTCTGTAAAACAATGACCACTGTCTGCTTTAATGTGGAGTTCAGACTGCTTAGGTACTCAAAGGTGTTAACCTGGCTTTCAGAAAGCCACGCCTTTTTGAAAAACAGTATCCTGCTTCTGAGGTCAGAGCTCAGGTCTTTTCTCAAGGCTGTCAAGAGAAGTGATGGAAACCTAGTCACTTGCATCATTTAAATCTAGAGTGGATAAATTAGTGGATAAATTTACAGTAGAGAACAAGTCTGCTGTAGTAAAATGTCCAGGGGATGGATGAAATGACCTAATATAATATTTTTTCATGCTCTCTAATTTCTATGATTAAAGTAGTTGACATCAACCTCTTTACTATTTAGCCTTCTAATTAACATTACCATGCTATTCCCTCTACTAATAGGGAATCTCATGAATAACCTGCTAATTACTTTGAAATAATTGTAAATATTTTAATGACCACCATTGTAGGACAATCTGATATGCTGCTATTATCAGATATTCCATTCTTCATTCTCATGCACGCTCATGTCTGTTCACCCTAAACTAAGAGGTGGCAGACTCACTGCTGTTCCTTGCTTCTACAGGATGTCAGACTGTTCCAAAGTCCAATCAAATGCTGTGAGAACAAGCTGCTCCCACCACCATATCTGGACTAACTCCTTCCTTCCACAGCTAGCTTCCAAACACTATCATGCATTAAGTTCTGGCTTGTTGATAGAACAAGGAACACCCAGGACACTAGTATGTCCCCTTTAGGTGCCTGAAAACCATAATGGGATCACCTCAGTCTTCTGTCTTCCCGTCTGTCCCCTGCTTAACCTATCCTAAGCCAGAGCTTTCTAAACCATGAATTAACTTTGTTTTTCACCTCTTTGCTCTCTCCACAATCTGAATATTGTATTTTAAAGCCAGGCAAGGTGTACACAATATAATAGGTGGGGTACGCTTAGTCCTCTGATTTGAAATGTTTTACTTTGTTTTTCTTATTTCCATACTTTACAGCAGTGATACTCAGACCTCAGTGGTTCAGGAGCCAAATCAGCAATCAACATTACCCAAAAGAGCCACAGTAGTATGAATGCATTGTTTCATTTACTATAGTACTATATATTCATATTTAAACAATATGACAGGGGAAATATTTAGTTTATCTATTATTCTCACAGCAAAATGACTGACCAAGTATTATTTTATCAACTACAATTGGTTAACATAGTAAAATCGTCCTGATTTAATTATTAACCAATCTAAGTTATTAATCAATCACACGGTGTTTTAATATCATGTGCTGCAAAGAGCCGCAGGAGTCACATTAAAGAGCCACTTGCAGTTTGAGATCCACAGTCTGTGTATTACTGCTTTACAGGAANCGTTATTAATCAATCACACGGTGTTTTAATATCATGTGCTGCAAAGAGCCGCAGGAGACACATTAAAGAGCCACTTGCAGTTTGAGATCCACAGTCTGTGTATTACTGCTTTACAGGAACAAACAATGAGACACACTCCCCACTGTGTCCATTATGCTGCGTTAACAAATGCATAATGTACAGTAAATGTTTCTTCTGCTTCCCTCAGCTTGGGTCATGTTAAGAGGAGAATGTTCAGAACTGATAAGAGAGCAATGATAAAACCACTTCTCTGCCAATTCCACCACACATGTGACTTGCAATGAGTAGATGGCAGGCTTCCCTTACTGGACTTGAGACTTTGTGCTCAAATTAGAAGGTATCAGAAGGTATCAGATAAGAAGATGGACAAAACAAAAACTGAAGGACTTTGAAAATGAACATATGCAGGGGTGATACTTTAATAAGGGGTTTATTTGTTTCAGCATTTAGTAATGAGATTCTCTTAGAAGAAAGAATTACATTCTCTCTTAGAAGGAAGCTAGTCACCAACAGTTAAATGCTGAGGTTTTTAAAACAGTGCAGGAAATTTAGTCACACATTTTTCATTATAATGAATGTGAGATGTGTGTCTAAATCTCCTGTGCTACTTTGATACTCAAAGATTGGGGGTGGGTCAGGCAGAACAGATGTGAGGGTTGCAATGGGCAGGCAGATTTGATGTCACTTTCATTTCTGTAGAAAATGATAGACCTCCCACTTTTTTTCAGCCCACTGGAAGCACTGACCATTACACCATCTAATCTGATGTCTTGATAATCACAGGCCATTATATTTCACCCAGTTACCTCTGTATTGAGCCTAGGTAAAAGTGGTAGAAAAAATAACCATTGTATTGACAGGTAAACATAACACAGGGGTGCACACGGGTCTGGAAGTAGAGAAGAAAAACTGACTACGTTACATTCCATGTAAACGTCTAATGCAGAAAGACCAGAGAAGATTCCCTCTTTAAATCTCTCCTTTGCTGTGTTGCCTACAAATTCTGTTAGGCTGCTGGTGTGCTAACACTACTGTCTATCATGCTGACCAATATTATCTCATTGTTTCCGTGTATTCCCACATTGGTCTCTCTCTCTCTTTCTACCTGTTGTCTTTTGTCCTGTCCTTAGATTGTAAGCGCTTTAGGGCAGACACTGTCTTTTTACTGTGTGCACACAGCACCTAGCACTATGGGGTTCTGCTGCAGGACGGTGACTCACAGGTGCTACACAATACAATACAGGTCTGTCTCATCTTACGCTGGGGTTACGTTCCGCGGTCAGCGCCTAAAGCAAAAACTGCGTATAGTCAAAATTACATTGAGTGTAATGGCGGGCGGAATCGCCCGCACTACAGAAACAGTATTTAAATTGTTATTTTTCTCTTTTTTTTGTTTTTTTTCTTGTTTTTGCCGACCGCGTAAAGCTGAAATCGCACATGTTAAATGCGCCTAAGATGCGACAGACCTGTACAAATACTGTCATAAGAAAAGCAGAACAATGAAGAACTTAACCAGACTATGCTCACCAGGAAAAACCTGGCCATCTCTCCAGAAAAATACTGGTGAGCACCTAATATAAACAGATTTTAATTGATCTCCCTGGCCAGAGGGCAACATAACTTTAGACTGTTCATGGTATAAAATATGAACTTCAACAACATGACAGAGGGAAATATCTTTGGGAAAATTGGGCTTGTCTACATGCAGAGTTGCACTGGCTTAACTAAAGGAAGCGATTTTAAACCAATTTAGTCAAGGCAGTGTTTGGTTTAAATATACTGAACTTAGAGCAGTTTAAAGAAGCTTATTTCAGTTTAGCTTAAGTCAATCAGGAACAGGTTACGGTAACCGAAAATAAACTACTCCAACTAAAGTAAGTGTCCACACTAAATCGCTTAAAAACAAAAAAAATCATACCAGAGTCAAACTGGTGCAACTTTCTCATGCACACAAGCCCTTAAATTGAATGTGATCATTATCACATGTAACACACGCACTCTCAGTTGCTTCCACACCCTCTGAAACAAACAGTTATGATGCATGCAATTCAATGTTTGCTTTATCTTTTGCTGACCTAGTTTTTCCAGCAGCTATCAGGGTAAACTCCCACCACTGCTCCACAATTATCCCTGTTCCTTAAGATTTAGATACTTGATAATAGCTCCCCCCTCCTACCTGGACAGGAGCAAAGATTAGAAGTTTCACTTTTACTCCAGTAAGGTATAGTTCATTGAACTTGCACTTTGGAAACCTCCAATTGCTTTTTGATTGTAGCACTAACATGTAGGTCAGGATATGGAGGTTTAAACCAAAGGTCCTTTCGCGTTCCGTGTCAAAGAGTAACTCTGCTTACTATGTGGCCAGGATTCATGAAAGGAATTTGTACCATTCGCCCCCTCCAACTTGTACCACTTTGAAGCCTGAATCAGTTTTCAGTATTTGAGCAGCCGCTCATGAAATGTTGAGGGCATCGTAATGCCTAGGGAAGAGTTCCTCAGGACAGAAAGAAGTGGGTTTTATAAAGCCCTACTTTCTCCTTATGCCTTCCAGCAGGAAACTCCTAGAGCAGAGTCACAGGATAATAATAGAATGTTCTGTCTTTGTTAAGGAGGGGGGGAGAGGAAATATGAAAGCTTAAACTTAAACACTGACTTGAGTGTTTTCCTGAATAGGGATGGACTTGAAGTTAAGCACATACTTAAGTGCTTTGCTGAACTGGGGCCAAAGAGGGGTAGAAGTAAACAGAAAGAAATACAGCTTGCAAAGAGCTTCTTAAAATAAATGACATCAGCTGGTAAATATAATAAGAGATACTTTCAATTGCTCCAGATTAGTGGAATCTCAATGATGGTTTCAAATTCCATTTTAATACCATAAAATAATTAGCAAACGAGCCTAAATTCTGGGGGAGTGAAATCCCTATCCAAATCTGGATCTGATTCTGAAAAGAACCCCTACATTTATAAGTAACTGGCCAAGGCAAAACCTCAGTATCAGAACTTCTCTCCCCACCAATCTTGGGGTATTAACGTATGAATCCAAAGCTAGATTGTGTAGCTTGAGCCCATTTCTAATATTAGTTAACAATAAATATCAAGCAAGCCAGGTTTTACAGAGGCTTCAATTTAAATACACTACAAAAATCTTAATAAAAAACATTTTAAAGCCTATGTAGACCTATATCAACACACAGGAGCTTTCTGGAGGGAAAATGAGGGCACCGTAATATGCCTCAGGGCTTTTAGCACACCTCCTATGGCTCCTCTGAGAGCTCTGTCCTGGGATAATGAACAGCTGGGCCGGACAGCTGGGACATGTAGTACGCTGAAATAACTCATAAGGGAACTACTAGCATGCAAAGCTCTGCTGTTTGACTGCTTCAGCTGAATGATGCTGGCTAATCAATAGTGGTGATCAGCAAATACAGGGAGTTGCAGTGCTTCTCAAAAAGTAGACTCTGCCTCCCAAAGTTCTCTAGCACGGAGGAGGAAGCCATTGTAATGTCTATAGTGCAGGAGAGCTTATCTGCAGGGAAATTTCTAGAAGGTTCTTTAGGGTGTCACTTGCCCTTATCACAGACTGCAATGTAAGTGCAGAAAGCGTAGGGTATGTTTACATTAGAAACACTACAGCAACACAGCTGCAGCGCTGGGGATACACTGCTGTAGTGTAGACATGTACTACAGCAAAGGGAAGGGTTCTTCTATTGCTGTAGTAACTCCACCCAGTGCTGGATTAAGATATAAACTAACTAAGCTACAGTTTAGGGCCTCACAATATGAGGGGCCGCTAAAGAAGAAAAAAAAAACTGACTCCATTTCAAATTTTATCAAAACCAGTTAATAAATAAAGGAGATATGGGAAAAAGAAGGTTCTCTCTAACTATAGACATTTTCGTTCAAATACAACAAAAATATACACATCTGGCTGCACAAATACCCTTACCCTTCACTAATTGTTCATTATTGACAGGCAGGAGGCCAGGGCTGAGGGGAAAAAAAAGATAATTGCACTTGTAAAGTTAGTATTTCTACAAGTAAGTCTGCTATCAGCTGCTACTGGTAAAATTCTGACCATGCCTTCATAACTTATTAAATAAATAAATAAATAAATAATCTGACTGCCGATAAAATTGGGAAAAACGTGAGGTTGGAGACGGCTGTGTTGTGAAGAATCCAGCCAAGCTCATACTCGTATGTCAGTGTGTTCTGTCTTCGTTTGATCTGTACATATGTACAATTGTGTATTTTAGTGCGCATGCCACTTTCTGCTTCATGCACTATCCATGCTTCACATGATTGAGTTTGCAGGGGATCATCTTATGGACTTGGGTTGAGTGGATCTTGACGAGGATAAATTTGTGTTGGCTTCCCTTGGTCAGTTTCAGGAACCTTCTTAGTAAATATCAGAGAGTGCTGATGAAAGGATAAATAGAGGGTTTTGAGAGAAGTGAAGGAAGAGACACATATATATCAAAATATTCTGAGTACTTGGTGACCAAGTTATTTCAAACTATGTGCATATATGATTTATAGGCTATTAAAGCCTATAATATTCATTAAATTTGCTTGAATATAGTGAGAAAAACTAGCCTCAATGCCTGTCTGGAGATTACAAGTCTTTTTTCTAGTAAATTCTCTCTCTCTCTTTCACACATATAACTTGTTGTCACTCTGTGTCCAAGGTGTTTACTCAAGATTAATTAATGGTCCTGGGGGAGTGTCGTGGGTCGGGCCCATGGTCATGCCTGCGCACCCCCAGGCGGGGCTGCGCAGTAGAGTGGTCGGAGTCAATAACTGGGCGGGGCTTCTACGCCTGCTGTTTTCTGGCGGGCGCCCCCCCAGCAGTCATCGGACTGGGTTGGGGGCTTACAGCCCTTGGCTCATGCAGGGGTGTGTGACTCACTCCGAAGGTTGGCCTGAGTCCCTGGGGGTCTTGAACCTTTTACCTCGCACCTCCGACCCTTCAGCAGCCAGGTAGTCTTCCATGAGGGTGGCAGCCTCCGATAGCAAAGTCAGGCAATGACGTTTCACCCACTCCCTCCCTCCGGAGGGGAGGATCTGCGTGAATTGCTCCAGCACTACCACTTCAGCCACCTGAGCCCCCGTGTGCTTCTCTGGCTCCAGCCAGCGCCAACAGTAGTCCCGTAGCTTCTGGGCCCCGGCCCTGGGGCAAGCCCCCAGTGGGTAAGTTCTGGGGGACACGCCCGTCTGGTCCAGGATAGCCGCTTTCACCTTCTGGTAATCTAAAGCATCCTGCAGGTCTAGATTGCAATCGGCAGCCTGCGTGGAGCCAGTCAAATATGGCACCAGGAAGGTGGCCCAGTGTTCCCCTGGCCAGTGCGCCGCGGTGGCGACCCTTTCAAAGGTGACCAGAAATGCCTCTGGGTCGTCACCAGGCCCCATCTTGGTCAGGTGTAGGGGTAGTCCCGTCAGGCCCCCTGCGGCTCCCAACCCGCCAGCATGGGCGTCCAGTGTGTGTGCGGGGGTGGCCTCCATAATGTCGCCACCTGTTGTATCAGGTGCTCCTGTTGGGCCTGGTGCAGGGCAGACACCTCCCGCAATAGCTGTTGCTGCTGTTCCTGATGCTGGGCCAATTGCTGCTGCTGCTGAACCGCCAGCTGTTGCAAAGGCTGCACTTGCTGCTGCGGGGCCACCTGCTGTTGCTGGCTCTCCAGCAGCCATTTTAGGACCTTATCGGCCTCCATTCGCACAGGTCAGTAGGGGGCCCTCATGGCCAAAAGAAAAAATGGCCACAGAAAAAAAAACAGGGGAAAGAAGAGGGGTGGCTGTAGCAGGCCTCTCTTTCAATGGGCCTCCCCCAGGCCCGAATTGTTACCCGCATTCTGCACCAAGTTGTCATGGGTCGGGCCCATGGTCGCACCTGTGCACCCCCAGGCAGGGCTGCACAGTAGAGTGGTCAGAGTCAATAGCTGCCCCCAGGCTCGGGGCCATGCAGCCCAGTGGCCGGAGTCAATAGCTGCCCCCAGGCTCAGGGACGTGCGGCCCAGCAGCCAGAGTCAGTCACTGTCAGGATGGGCTGCCACCTCAGGGATGGGTGGGGGCAGCAGTCAGGATAGGGAGATCAGCAGGGGCCAGCAGCACACCTCCTTCCCCTACAGCGGTCCACCCAGACTGAGCCAGGCTGCTCCCTCTTATACTGGTGTTGCACTTTGAGCATGCCCTGTAAAGCTGTGGGGGCATGGCTTCCTCAGCCCACGGTGAAGGGTTAACCCCCACAGTCCCAGTGCTGGGCATGCCTGCCCCATCACAGGGAGACAAAGGATAGAGAAACAAATGTGAAGAGAGATGTCTGCCTAGAAAAAAGACTAGGATTTTCTGATTGGTGGGTTTGGAGTGCACAAGATATTTTATTATAGGTAGTATGCTAAGTAAAAATTCTTATATAGACTTATAAATCACATACCATATGCATAATACATTGTATTTGTATAGTATGGCAAAAGAAAAATCCCAACAATTCATTGTTTCGTAGCAAAAATTAAATCGGAATAAAAATGTGTAAATATATTTTATGTATAGTCTGGATACATTTTGTATTTCCCTAACAAAATTAATCAAACTTTTTTCATTTATTCATATGAAAAGAAGGATAATTTTCCTTATTCATGGTGTAAAAAAATTATATATCCTCTCTTGTTTTCCTGTGAGAACACAGACAAAATAGCACTAACTTTCACAGAAATATCCTAGTAAAATAACACAGGTTTTTGGCATATTATATATATATATATAGATAGATAGATATAGATATAGATATATTTGTTGTTGTATAGATATATAAATCTCAATATTTATAATATACAATTATTTTTTTACTGGTTTCAATAAAAGCTTTCTTCTACTAATTGTAGGTAATTCAGCATAACCTTCTATAAAAACAAAACAAATCAATTTATTAGAAAAATACAATTTGCATACAATTTTCTGATGGTTTGCTTATTACCTGGGTGTAATTCATATCTATACAAGTAATAGCTGAGCTTTAAGCTTGTGGGTTATCTGCATCCTGTATCCTCTATTGCCTCTTGTATCCTCCTTTGCCATCTTATATCCTCTAAAAGTCTCATTGCGTATTTAGACAAGGAATTCCACAATTTAGATGCCCCAATAGAGAAGAAAAATTTCCTCAGAACTCTTCTAGTAAATTGTATTATTTACTTTATTTTTTAATTTTTTTAATATTGTATTGTTTACTTCTACTTTACTTACATACGCAATTAGTTCAAAGAATTTGTCTAAAATTTATTTCTGTCATGATGTCATCATTACAGAGAGGGCTGCTGAAAATGAAGATTATTATTCTGTTTTTACAACTTTGCCTTTGTATAGATGCAGATATAAAGCTTTTGTTTTTATATATCCAATCTCCTTTCCGAGAAAATAATACATTCATTTTTTTTTATAGTATGGGGCATCTTACACTTGGCATAGTTTAGGGCTTCAGAATGTCATAATCCGGCCCTGACTCCACCTCTCTGAGAGGTGGTAGCTAGGTTGACAAAAGAATGCTTCCATCAACCTAGCGCCATCTATACTGTGGCTTATCCAGCTTCACTATGTCTCTCAGAGGTGTGACTTTTTATTAGGAGATAATCACTGGTCCCCAGCACTGCACTCAGAGTTATGGAAAGTGTGGCTAATTCGGTTCACATGAACTTTTGACCTTAGTTCAGATAGGTGTGCTGACTTCCACCTCCCTGTGAGGCAGAAGAGATAAACAGACCTGGGTACAGTTTTTCAGGTTTATTTGCCAAAAAAATGCAGTTTCTGATCCACTGAAACTGTAAATTTGATATAAATCTGCCAAATAGCTTCAGAGAAAAATCTGGGGGAGGGGGGTATAGAATCACAAGGGGACTTAGGGTATGTCTGCACTGCAAAGAAAAGCCTGTAGCACCAAGTTCCAGAGCCTGGGTCAATTGACTCAGACTTGCAGGGGTCAGGCTGCAGAGCTAAAAATAGTAGTGTAGAGCTTCTCACACAGGCTGGAGCTGTGGCTCTAAAACCCAGCGAGTGGGGAGGGTTTCAGAGCCCGAGCGGGGAACATCTACGCTGCTTTTTTTTAGCTCTACAGCCTGGGCCCTGAGAGCCTGAGTTAACTGACGTGGGTTCTAAGACTCTCTGCTGTGGGTTTTTCTTTGCATTATAGATGTGACCATAGGTGCTATTCACAAAACCACTGGAAGTGGTGGTGGGTGGCTTATTGGGCCAGAGAGAGTTAGAATAACTCTAGAGCCTGGTAGTTAAGGGTGCTCATGTCGGAGAGTGGACACTTGAGTTCCAGTTCCTGCAAAACCTGCAGCCCCAAGGAGTCCCAAGATCAAAGGCCCATGTCCAGGATTGCTTTTACCTGCAGATGGCCACCAAAGCTGAGTGAGTGTTATGGCAGGTCTGCCTCAGTTTTCTTTTCATTCAGCCAATCACCAACTAGCACCTTGTCTGGTAGTTGCTCACTATGACTCCAGCTTTCTGGATGGATTGTTAAGAGTCTCTCCCCTTTCAGGGCAGTAAAGAGTCTAGCGAGTCTCTTTATACCAAAAGCAGCTGTGCAAGTTAATGGGGTTACAGCTCCCCCGTTTGAGTTACACAGAGGGACTAGGCAGCAATGTTCATTGTCTCGTTTACTTTTTACATTGTGCAAAAGGCTCCATGGCCAGGCGATAAGGAACAATGAAACTGAAAGAATAAACCTTGCAGGAACACATCAGAAAACAACTTTATAGGAAGATCATCTAATATTTTTATCTAACCCAAACATTTTCCTAAAATGAATAACGAAAGAAATCCATGACTTTGGGAAAACATCTGGATTCACAGTAAATTATGCCAAATTTGAAATGTGAGCTATTAATTTGCCAAACTCTGAGAAGTCATTCTTCCAGAAAACTTTTGGATGCAAATCGGCAACAAGTTCTATACGATCCCTGAGAGTTCAAATCTCAAAACAACCTAGAAGAGCTCTACGATTAAAATGTCAAACCACTGCTTCAGCAAATGAAAAAAGATCTGGAGCGTTTGGGGAAGTATGCAGTTTTTTGGTTGTGAAGAGCAGCCACTGTCAAAATGAACATTTTGCCAAGGATATCTTTCTTGTTTCAAAATCGGTCTGTAATCATCCCAGATAAAATCTTAGCAGGAATACAGAGGGTGGTGTTAGACTTTATATGGAATAATGAAAGGCCAAGAGTAAGTGCAGGGTATACTAGCTGTTCTAATTACATGGCACTATCAGCCCAGCCAGTTCAAAGCAGTAGTGGATTGGGGTACTCTAACCCAGGTAAACATTGGGTCTTTACTGAACAAAACAACTGTGGTAGGCTACCATGGATTGATTATATATCACACAACCAGACATTCATACACATAGCAAAGTCTATTCTTTGGGTTTGGGTTAGCACTAGAGATAAGTTCTTTTCCCTTGCCCGACACCTATTGCAAATAATCCAGATCTTAACCCAAAGCACAAACCAGACAATTTTAAAGACTGGCAGAGTCATGGAATGCAAATAGTTGACCAGCCATTGAGAAACTTTTCTAACTTATTGAAAGATAAAAACTAACTTTAACTGGCCCATTCTCCCTTGGCACCTGTACTTTCAAGTTAGACATTATGTATCTCAACTTTCTAGGAAAGTTTTTTTATACAGAAAGCCAACTTTAATAGAAGTGATGGTATCCAAGATTAAGATTAATTAAGAAAAAAAATTATAACTAGTTTATATCAATCTTTGCAGACAACTTTCCTCCCAAAACAAGCAACCCCCCACCACTCCCCATCCATATATGACATGCTGGCAAAAGGATCTGGACAGACAAGTTACCCCAGATGTATAGGATATGATCAGGAAAAGAAGACTGGCAATCTCAGTCTGTAGCACAAAAGAAGAAAATTTATTTACGATACTGTTTCAATGGTATCTTACACTAGCGCATGATAAGCTTAAAAATATATACAGAGAGACTGAATGGGGGTAAGTGTTGGAGAAATAGAGGAGAAAGAGATTTTATGCATATATGGTGGACATGTCCAATCATTAAACAATACTGGGATGCTATTTGTAACCAAATATTACTATCATCATCCTTGGGTAATTCTCCTATGGATTCCTAGCAGAAATAGTCACATAAAAGAAAATAAAAGCAGCAAAGAATCCTGTGGCACCTTATAGACTAACAGACGTTTTGCAGCATGAGCTTTCGTGAGTGAATACCCACTTCTTCGGATGCAAGAAGTGGGTATTCACCCACAAAAGCTCATGCTGCAAAACGTCTGTTAGTCTATAAGGTGCCACAGGATTCTTTGCTGCTTTTACAGATCCAGACTAACACGGCTACCCCTCTGATACATAAAAGAAAATGAAGACTTAATTTCTTATCTGTTAGTGGCTGCTAGGCTCAGGGCCGGCGCAACCCATTAGGCGACCTAGGCGGTCGCCTAGGGCACTAAGATTTGGGGGGCGCCGGCTGCCCCGGTCGTCAGCATTATTTTGGGGGCGGGATCTTCCGCCGCCTCAGTCGGGGGCGGCATTTTGGGGGCGGGACCTTCCGCCGCCCTAGGGCGGTGGAAAAGCTGGCAGCGCTCCTGGCGGGGGGGCGCGGGGAGGGCCGCCCACAGTAATGGGGGGGGGTGCACAGGGGAACCGCTCCCCGCCCCAGATCACCTCCGCTGAGCACACAGCCCCCGCTCTAATTCTCCTCCAATCGGCGCCACAAGCCTGGGAGGGGAGGAGAATTAGAGCAGCGCCGGCGTGCTCAGCGGAGGAGGCGGAGCGAAGGTGAGCTGGGGCGGGCTCCCCAGGCAGGGTTGGCTGCCACGGGGGGAGGCTCCCCGGGCGGGGTTGGCTGCAGAGCGGGGGGGCTCCCCGGGTGGGGGGGTGGCAGGCGGGGTTAGCTGCTGCGGGGGGGGGGGTCCTCTGGTGGGAGGGGCGGGTGGGCGGGGTTAGCTGGGTGGGGGGGCGCAAGGTGGAAGTTTCGCCTAGGGCGCGAAATTTCCTTGCACCGGCCCTGGCTAGGCTACTGGTAGCCTCTAATAGGAAAACAAATAGTCCAACTCTAGAGGAATGTTTAAAATATGGGAGGTTGTTATGGAACAATTAATGCACCAGTTACATACCCAGCAAAATAGAGAGAGGACAAATAGATACTTCGCTATTTGGTTATCATTTATTCAGTACTCAAAGTACACTCACCTTCAGAAAAGCCCAGCACCTGTGCAACTTCTTTGAATACTAAGATTTGATAGATATGCCTGCTTTGTAAAATATGTATAATCAGAGGTTTCACTCAATTTAATAAAGTCCCTAGAAACAGCATGTCATGACATTGCTTCTTTGTACATTTCACCCCTACCTTTGCTTCAGAGGTGCACTGTCTTAACTTTTTGTTCCCCTCCTGCAGTTCTGAGCTGCTATTTATTGCCAAAATATGGATCCAGAATCTCTCCCCATTCTCCCAGTTCTGGCTGTCCCAGCCAGGGTCACATTCTCTGGTCTTTATTTAAAAAGATATTAAACTTTATAAAAACATGGAAGTACCCAAAGGGTTACATGCTAAATACCAAAGCCACATCACACTTGCTGCCTCTGTCTGGCACAAGGGTCTGTCAGTGTTGCAACTTTGAATGAGAGATTCAAATGGAGTTTTAGTGGCATTGGCTTTTTTTTTTTTAATTTAAAAAACAAAACCAACCCAATTTATCTTAAACCTACAAACAGGATTTTACAAACCATGAGTGCTGGTTTAGGTCCTTAAAACCTTACATAATTATACAAAAATATTTACACACACAAATTCTCTTTTGCCTAATACCCCTTGCAATGCTTTCATTATTATTTTTTTTACACAACTGTATCCAGATTACATTTCCATCTTGTACAATTGGAGACAGTCAAGTTTCAGTGGAAACCCATTATATTTCTTTAGTGGTTTTGATTAAATCATATTTACAAAACTATTTATGTGGGAAAAGAGCCCGTTTTCCTTCAGAATAGCTGTAAAGGCTTCTGGGGACAAAAACAGTGATGGTAGTAGCCACCTGACCCCGTTGTATAATTTGTTTAACTACCAGGGTTCCACCCAATATGACTGTACCAAGTGGAACATATATTTACATTTACATAACTGGGTTTTATTATCAAACCAAAAACTTCCTTCTTATGACACCACAACTGTTACTTTTTAACATTTCCACAACTCCCAACTGTTTACTTCCCTTCAAATTCCCTCCAAACTCTGTAGCATTAATTAGGCCAAAAGCTACTTGTAACTCTTCACTCACTTTAAATCACTTACTTCTGCATTCAATTCTTTAAGGTGGTACATTTTGCCTGTAACCCCCACGACACAGCTGCCTTACCCTGTGCTTCCTTTACCTTGGGATTATTTAAAAAGGCAGTAAAACATTTGTCTCTATGGTCGCCCCTGGGTCTTTTACTCCAAAAATTTCAACGGAATCCAGCAGACTTCTGTCATGCTTTGTCCAAAAAAACTTTCCACTAAGTATCCAAAGTACCCTCCATTAAAACTTCAGAAAACCAAAAGTGTGAGAGAGGTGGGTGAGGTAGGAAGCAACTGATTAACCCTGTGAGGTTAGTTTAAGTACAGGCTAACAGCTAAAACAGTTGGGAACCCTTACCCCTAGATTTTTATCCTGGCTCTGAGAGAAGAGTGGGGGTTGTTACTCACTCCTGCAAACCCTGAATTTGTTCCCCCAGTGTCTGTTTCTTTTGTTTGCACCCCAAGTGAGTTGCAGGAGTGCCTTTCTCCATTGCAGTTAACTGCTTCCAAGCACCTCCATGAGTTAACTGGCTCACTATCTGCTTTTCACTTTGAATTTTTTTTCTTCACTCCCATACAACCAAGTCACAGCTCCCCTCTCTTAAGGTGGTCTGTTAACTCTGCTTCTGACTCCAAACCGTTTTGCGAAATTATTCTTTAGCCACCCCTAACTCTAATTTACAATCCTCCAGTTGCCTTTGCTGGAGTCGCACTGAACTTGAAAGATTACTGGCAGCCTCCCATAATGCTGTCTTTACTTCAAACCTCTTACAAGTGGACTTAAGTGCCTCCTTTCCCTGGAAGGCATCCTGTCCCCATGGGCATAGACCTCGTTCTGCTACCCATTTACCAAAGAGGGTGGGCTCCTCAGCCAGCCCCCACCCCTCCAGGTCCTCTAACACCGCCCCACTTCCTTTTTAATCTCATCCCAGATTGACTCCAGCTTGCAAGGACCCATAACTACCATCACGAGAGCCTGCCAGCTGCGCGGACAGTTGGGGAGGGGGACTTACCTGGCTGCTACTTACCTGTCCAGCATGATGCATCCGAGTCACAGCACCAAGATGTTAGAGGGCTTTCCCTTCACCCTCCCCCGGTTCTTATCACATAGACAGAAAGCAGAAGACCAGAAGTCTGAAGTGCAGGCAATGCGATGTTTATTAGGGTTAGTTCCAAGCAAGCATATTCATAGCTCTACACGCCGGCAGAGTCTGTTTCTCAGTGTTCCATTCCCAGCTCTGATGCCGCAGAGCCTTTACCACGTGTCCCTCTTCCCAGCTCTGAGCCTTGCCTGTGTCCCCGTTCCCCATTCTCCTATTCCCCATTCCCACCTCCTCCTATCTGCAGTGCACACCCCTAGTCAGACCCCTTACAACTTACGGTCCTGTTCCATTTTCGAGGGTCATGAGTTGGGGTCTTCGTCCCACCCCTTTTGTACCCTGGCAGGGATAAGGAGTGAGGCTGTGTTCTGGCCAAGGCCAAGCCGTTCTTCAGCTTTTAGTGTTTCTTATGCCTCCCCCCAGCCCTCCTTGCCCCTCCTAACTGGTTGCTTGACCTTGCCTTGAGATAAGGAGTTGAGGCAGTCTAAGTGTGCACTCATATATTACATTCCCACCATGCCCAGTAACACTTTAGCTGTATCCCTTATCTTTTCCCATTGTACTAAAAGCCCCATCTGGTTGTGGGAAATGCAACACACAGTCTCTTTGTTCATTGTTCTTCACACATACTAGTATAAGATATGAGTATCAAAACATCAAACCCAAAATTCTATCTCAGGCTGGCAAACAAGCCTATATACTAACTAAGAGGCTCTGGGTGGTGAAGATCCCAGTAAAGACCCCTCCCCCCCAATCACCCCTTCCAGCCAAGCCTGGCTCGTGTTCAGCCATGATCTGGATACCAAATAGAAGGAACTTCCAACTTAAAAGACAAGTTAAAGTCAAATCTGAACGTAGTTCAGCTGTGCTCAATCTGCTTCTTGCCATTATAGTAACACAAAAGTAGTAGTAGTAGTAGAAGAAGAGTAGTAATGGTTGCTTCATCCTGTTTCTCTTTAAGGCACTATCTAAACATCTGAGGTGTTTAAAAAGGACGTGCACAAAAAGGAGACATCAGTTTTTCAAGCATGTGGTATGTGGACAAATAATGCTTGAGAACCACTGCACTAGTCCCTATAGCGTGTGTTAAGCAGAAGGTCAAACTAGGATCACAGTGGTCCCTTCTGGCCTTAGAATCTATTAATCTACTGTATATGATTATCTACATACACACTTGTTTCTTCTATACAAGTGTTCTTGATACTCTAGTTTCTGTTAAACCAGAGCAGACCGAAACATAAATCCATTACTACATCAGAGTGCAATTTTGCACCTGTGATATTAATTACAATACACATATTTATTATTAGTGTTTTTTGATTTACCCAAGTATGATTGCTTACTCAGTGCACACCTTCAGTTTCATAAAGCTGTATTTTTGTATGTAATTTATGGAACTAATTATTTTCATAACCACACAAAGTATATTCACTACATTACCCCTCCTTTTGGAGAATTACCCAGTTCTTTGCTGTAGCTCACCAACTTTTCAATTGCTAGATATATTAGCCAACCATATTATAGAAATGCTAGAAATGAGATTAAAAATAGGGAATATTGACACTGCGATGGTCGTTATTTTACAAATACAGAGAAAATGGCTGCATGTGGCTTTTTGAGAAACCATTCAAAATTGAGACCATAAATTATGCTAAGGAATTTTTTAAATCACTTATTGTTTTCAGTGTATTCATCCATCTGTTTTTCATTATATTTGCTATTGATGTTTCTCTGAGAAAGTAGCAGTGGGAAAGAAAGAAGAATTCTGTGGTCAGTGAAAAGTAGAGCATACCAGAATGACACGATGAGAGAAGCAAAGCTGTTAATATAGAATGAATTTAGAAGATCGTAGCTCTCTATTCAAAGATTAAAGTAGTGTAGGGTGGATCCAGCTTTAAACATTTTCTACTATAATGCAGAGCTCCACAGTTGTTGGCATTAGTTTCCTTGGGAGTTCCATGCCATCATAAGGGGAATCTCTCTGTGTCTCCAATGATATTTCAGTAATGTTACTACAGTATTACGCAATAAGATGCACTTGTGTATAAAAAAAACTAGTTCACATTTTTGTAATTCAACTGAGGAAAAAAATCACTGATCTTCATTCATAATTATTTACGTGCATGGATCATAAGCTATATACAGTATGTGGATTATTACATATGCCTCTAATGCATTTAAAACATACATATATATTATTGAAAATATTGAATAGTACTAGACCCAGGACTGACCCCTGCAGGACCCACTAGATATGCTCTCCCAGTTCAACAGCAAACCATTGATAACTACTCTGAGTACAGTCTTTCAGGCATCTGTTCACTAACTGTATAATAATTTCACGTACACCACATTTTCCTAGTTTGGGTATTAGAATATCATGTGGGACTGTGTCAAAAGCCATACTAAAAATCACATATACTGACTCTCTCCTATCCTCTAGGCCAGTAACCCTGTCAAAGAAGGAAATTAGGTTGGGTTGGCATGATTTGTTCTTGACAAATCCATGCTGGCTATTTCTTGTAACCCTATTATCCCCCAGATGCTCACAAATTGATTAATAATTTGTTCCAATATCCTTCCAGGTATCAAAGTTCAGCTGACTATAATTCCCCAGGTCCTCTTTTTCATTAAGCATTAAACACCTCTGTTTTCTTGGTATCATTAGTTATTAGCTCTCTATTTAACCCTGGGGATTGCCCTGGGAAGTTGTTTGGGCAACCACACAGACTTTGGCCTGCTGAGAGTCCAGACTTCACCTTGTTTCCTGATTTCTGGTCTCTGATCCCAGCCTGATTCCAACCCTGACTCTTGCCTCCTCATTCCAGTCTGGTACTACCTCGGACCTCTGCTCTCTAACCATGGCCTGACTCAGACTCTTGCTTACTGTACTCGGCTCTTGTGATACCTCCAACTCCTGCTCAGTGACTACTGCCCCTGACGTGCAGACCCCAGCCCACCTATGACTGTTAGTCAGACTATCTATGCCCGGTCCCTTATACCAGCTGTGCGTAGGGCCCAGGCTTTAAAAAACATGCAGGCTCTGAGTGGCTGGTGAGACGAAGGCAGCTGGGAGATAAGGGAGTTAGCCAGTAGAGAAAGGCAGGGAGGTAGGGTTGTGTTATTTTCCCCCTTTCCTTAACTTGCAGGTACCCGACAGAGAAGAGCCCACAGTGGGAGGAAAACAACATGTTGCCTGTGCCCCTTCCTCTGCCTGCACCTGTGATATGCCCACCAAACAGGCATCCTGACCCTGGAGGCTTCCACCCAGGCCCTGGTCTTGACTTACTGGGAATACGGACTGCATGTTCCCACTGATGAAAGCCAGGCAGGGGGAAGCACACAGAGTGAGAAGTGTCTGTTAGAGGAGTTCCTCAGGCAACAGGCAAGAGACCTGCAGGAGGAGGGGGCTCATCTGCATAACATCCAGGAGCATGAGGACTTCGATAGGATGCACATGGAAACATCTGGGTTGAAGGATGCTAGCTGACTACAGAGGACTACACTGGCATTAGAAGACAAAGGAAAACCTTCTGCTCTATGGGGAGAAGACTAGTTGCTGGTCACCTTGGCCAGTAGAGAGTGCTCCACCCATCACCCAGGTCCCCCGTCCATCTCTGTCAAGGACCAGTAGGCTGTACTGGCAACAGGGGGCAAAGAGCAAACTCCAGTTGCAGAGAAGGAGGGGTCATCTGTTTCCAAGACTTGGAGCCTCATGATCACTGCACACAAGAGGAGGAGGCATAGGGTGCTTGTGCTTGGGGACTCCCTTTTGAAGGGCAATCGAGGCATCCATCTGCCAACTTGATATGATGTCCCAGGAGATGTGCTGCCTGCCTTGAGCCTGCATCCAGGAGGTCACAGAAAGGTTGCTGAGGCTCATCAGTCCATCTGACCACTACTCCATGCTGCTCATCCACCTGGGCACTAATGATACTGCCAGCTATGACCTTGAGCAGATCAGTAGTGACTACAGGGCTCTGGGAGTGAGGGCGAAGGAGTCAGGGGCTCAGGTGGTGTTCTAGTCTGTTCTCCAGGTTGAAGGTAAGGGTCCAGGCAGGGACATGCACATCCTGTAGATCAATGCATGGCTGTGCAAATGGTATTGATGGAAGGGCTTCAGCTTTCTCAACCATGGGATGCTGGTCCAAGAAGGATGTGTTTTGAAAAGACATGGGGTCCACCTGACTACTTCTCATTGACTTAGGAACCTAGTGAGGAGGGCTTTAAACTAGGTTCAAAGGAGGCAGGGGACAAAAAGCCCACAGTTAAGCCTAACAAGAGACAACCTTAACAGAAGGTTAGATGTTGGGAGGTGCTGGTGAGAGAAGGCAACATGGAAAATTACAATAGGTTCAAAAGAACAACAAGAGGGAAATCAGCAGGGGAGTCTGCTCAGCATCTTAGAAGTCTATACACAAATGCAAGGAGTATGAGGAATAAACAGGAAGAAATTGAACTTAACTGTCATCACAGAGACTTGGTGGGACAAATCTTATGACTGGAATATTGGTATAGAGGAGGATAGCTTGTTCAGAAGGGCAGGCAGGAAAAAAGGGAAGAAGGGGTTGCATTATACATCAACAATATATATACTTGTTCTGAGGTCCAGAAGAAGGTGAAAGGCAGACCAGTTCAGAATCTCTGGGTAAAGATAAAGGGGGAAAAAATAGGGGTGACATTTATTAGGGAACTATTGTAGACCACCAAATCAGAAAGATGCGCTGGATGAGGCATTTCTAGAACAAACAACAGAAATATCCAAAACACAAGATGTGGTTGTAATGGGAGACTTTAATTACCTAGACAGACATCTGTTGGAAAAGTTATATGACAACACAACACCACATTTCCAATAAGTTCTTGGAATGCATTGGGGATAACTTTTTGTTCCAGAAAGGGAATGAAGCAACAAGGGAAACAGCCATTTTAGACTTGATTCTGAACAACAGCAAGGATTTGGTTGCGAATTTGAAGGTGGAAGGCAATTTGGGTGACAGTGACCATGAAATGTTAGATTTCGTTATTCTAAGGAAAGGAAGAAAAGAGAGCAGCAGAATAAGGATAATGGATTTTAAAAAAAAGCAGATTTCGACAAATTCAAAACTGGCAGGTAAGGTCCATTGGAAAAAAATCTAAGGGATAAAGGAGTTCAGGAGAGCTGGCTGTTTCTCAAAGAGACAATATTAAAGGCACAACTGGCAAACTATCCTGATGCAAAGGAAAGATAGGAAGAATAGTAAGAGGCCAATATAGCTTTATCAGGAAGTCTTTAATGACCTGAAAATCAAAAAGGAATCTTATAAAAAGTGGAGACAGACAAATTGCTAAGGAGGACTACAAAAGGATAGCACATGTACATGGGGACAAAATCAGAAAGGTGAAGGCACAAAAAAGGTACATCTAACATGGGACATAAAGGGCAATAAGAACATGTTCTTTAAATTCATTAGGAACAAGGGAAAGATGAAGGAAAGTGTAGGTCCTTTACTTAGCATGGAAGGCAAGCTTATAACCGATGATATCAAGAAGGCTGAGGTGTTTTAATGCCTAGTTTGCTTCAGTCTTCACTAAAAGGGATCATGGTGACTAGATACTCAACACAATTAATAACAACAAGGGGGAAGGAATGCAAACCAAAATAGGGAAAGAACAGGTTAAATATTTAGACAAGTTAGATGTATTCAAGTTGGCATGGCCTGATGAAATTCATCCTAGGGTACTTAATGAACTAGCTGAAGCAATCTCAGAATCATCATCTTTGAGAACTCCTGGAGGATGGGTGAGGTTCCAGAAGACTGGAGAAGGGCAAACATAGTACCTATGTTTAAAAAGGGGGGGAGGGGAAGAGGACCTAGGGAATTATAGACTAGTCAGCCTAACTTTGATACCTGGAAAGATACTGGAAGAAATTATTAAATCAATTTGTAAGCACCTAGAGGATAATAGAGTTATAAGAAATAGCTAGCATGGATTTATCAAAAACAAACCATGCCAAACCAACCTAATTTCCTTCTTTGACAGGATTACTGGTGTAGTGGATGGGGGGGAAGCAGTAGATGTATCTTGATTTTAGTAAGGCTTTTTGACACAGTTCTACATGACATTCTAATATGCAAACTAGGGAAATGTAGTCTAGATGAAATTACTATAAGATGAATGCACAACTCATTGAAAGACTATATTCAAAGAGTAGTTATCAATGGTTTGCTGTCGAACTGAGAGGATGTATCTAGTGATGTCTACATTGGTCAGTACTGGGTCCAGTACTATTCAATATTTTTACTAATGACTTGAATAATGGAGTGGGGAGTATGCTTACAAAATGTATGGATGACACCAAACTGGGAGGGGTTGTAAGCACTTTTGGAGGACAGGATTAGAATTCAAAACAACCTTGAGAAATTGGAGAATTGGTCTGAAATCAACAACATGAAATTCAAGATAGATAAGTGCAAAGTACTACATATAGGAAGGAAAAATCAAATGTACAACTCCAAAATGGGAATAGCTGGCTAGGTGGTAGTACCTCTGAAAATGATCTGGGGATTTTAGTGGATCACAAATTGAATATGAGTCAACAATGTGATGCAGTTGGTAAAAGGCTAATATCATTCTGGGGTGTATTAACAGGAGTGTTGTATGTAAGACATGGGAGGTAATTGTCCTGATCTACTTGGCACTAGTGAGGCTGGCCTCAGCTAAAGTAGTATGTCCAAGTCTGGGTGCCACGGACAAACTGGAGAGTCCAGAGGAGAGCAACAAAAGTGCTAAATGGTTTAGAAAACCTGACCTATGAAGAAAATTTAAAAACTGGACATGTTTAATCTTAAGAAAAGAAGACTGAGGGGGAACCTGATAACAGTCTTCAAAATGTTAAGGGCTGTTATAAAGAGGACAGTGATCGATTGTTCTCCATGTCCACTGAAGGTAGGACAAAAAATAATGAGCTTAATCTGCAATAAGGGAGATGTAGATTAGATATTAGAAAAAACTCTTACTGTAAGGGTAGTTAAGCTCTGGAACAGGCTTCCAAGGGAGGTTGTGGAATCCCCATCATTGGAAGTTTTAAAGAGCAAATTAAACAAACACCTGTTAGGGATGATCTAAGTTTACTTGGTCTTGCCTCAGCACAGGGGGCTGGACTTGGTGAGTTTGAGGTCCCTTCAAGGTCTACATTTCTGTGGTCCATGAACTAAGGTCCATTTAACTGCTGGTGGACAAGAGGACCATGTCACAATAGGCATAGCCACAAGTTGCCCTACCCACGCCATCTGGGTTGGGATTGACCCCACTTCAAGATGTTGTTACAGACTGTGATGGGGTGTCCACTTCACATAGGACTGGAAGGAGTTAAGGAGTTCAGGTAGGCCTGTTAACTCCACAGGAGTTCAGGTAGACCTGTTAACTGCACCTGAAGGGAGAGCCAGGGTTCAGCTGGGCAGGAATAGGTGGGGCCTATAAAACCTGGTAGCTGGCACTAGAGAAGGGCTGCTGCTGGGAAAGAGCAGTCACTCCGTGGGAAGAGGGAGGAGTGTTTGAAGGCTGCAGAGACTTGTAGGCTGCAGTCACTCTCTGGGAAGAGGATTGGAGCTGGTAAGCCCAGAGAAATCAGGGAAACCAGAAGTGTAGGAAGCAGTCCAGGGAAGGAGCAATGAGGTCTAGGAGAGGAAAGCCCAGAACTGCTGGGTGTAGGGTCCCTGGACTGGAATCCAAAGTAGTGGGCAGACCTGGGTTCCCCTACAAGCCACCGAGGGTGTGGCATAGACCAGCAGGGCTGTGAACAGGAAGACTGCCTGGGTCACTGTGGGAATGACAGAAAATTGAAGGACTGTACCCCCGAAGGGGGGAAATGCTGAGCGACCTAGCTGGAGGACTGAGTCACGAAGAGGACGCTGCAGTTCCAGGGATGAGAGGAGCTGCAGACCTGAAACAGAGATGGTGCACTGGCGTGCAACCACGGGAAGGGACGTCGACCTTGAGAGCTAATCTCCAGAGTGACATAGAGGAGGCAGCAGACAAGCGGTGTGTGGAGCACTCCATGACACAGACTTTGTTGACGGGGTGACAGAGGGGCTGAGGAAAAAGCATAGATGTTAGGGATCTCTTTCCTTTTCAGGACAAAGACCTGTTCCTGCTCTAGACAAAGACCCGATGAACCAAACGGTCAAAGCGTGCCACAGGACATGAGGGGCAAGACTTTGCAAGAGGAACTGAGACAGTTGTGTGGGTGAATTGGAAGAGCCACAGTGGGCTACATCCCCAGAGTTCCACCTCCTGAGCCAAGTCCAACTGATGGTGGGAAACAATTGGGGTCCTCTAATTTCTGTCTTGAGCAACAAAATGAGTAAGCCTTCTAGAGCATTTATGAAGAAAGGGATAGCTCTTGTAGACTGAAAGGTAATAAGACCAGAATTGTCTACCTGATTGCCATGCTTTGAACTATGAGACCTCCAGCAGGTGCTGGAAGGTATACCCAGCTACCCATACCCCGCATATTCAGAAAAGAGTTACTGAGGCTGTCCCATGAGATACCAGTGGTGGGACACCTGGCCATGAAAAAATGCTCACTTGTCTGTTGCCTTACTTTTTTTGGCTGAGGATCCATAAAGATGTAAGAGGCTACTGTGCACCCTGTCTGACTGCCAATTAGTGGCCCCTAACTGGGTAAAACCAGCCTCATTTGCTTCCCTTCTGTTGGTTCGAATGGTACTTCCATGAGTAGGAATAGACCTAAGAAGCCCAACAGAAAAATGTTCTGCTGCATATTAATATATTCTGGTCATGATAGACTATGCCACTCATTACCCAGAAGCCATTTCCCTTCAAACCACAGTCCAGGTGATAGCATTGGAATTTAAGATATTTGTGAAAGTAGGACTACCAAGGGAGATTTTTAGTTGACCAGGGTGTGAATTTTACCTCCAGACTGATGAAAGAAGTATGCAACTTACTGTGAACTAAGAACTTACACACCTCTGTGTATCATCCCCAGACCAATGGCCTAGCTGAGAGGTTCAATCAGACCCTAAAAGGAATGATCAAGCACTTCATTAAGACTGACCTCCACTGCTGAGAGCTGCTTTTCTCCCCTCACCATCTGTCCACAGTATAAGAAGACTCAAGGGCCTCAATGAGTTTCACCTCCTTCGAGCTCCTCTGTGGTCCCCAGCTGAGAGATGTGATGAGCTTAGTGAAAGAGGGCTGAGAGGAACAGGCCAATACAACTCTTAATGTGGTACAGTATGTTCTACAACTTAGGGACCGCTTGAAGGTTTTGCACGACTTTGCATGGCAGAACCTATAAAGAGCCCAGGTGATCCAAGAACAGGCTCCTATACCAAAGGAGAAAGACTATTCCAAAAGGAGTGTCTCATGATAAAGTAGGCCACTCAGACACTATGCTACTATCAACTAGGCAACCACTGTGGATTAGTGACCAAACATGCTCTGCTGAAATGGCTGAACCATATGAAGGACACATATCCAAAGAGAGGAGGTCTGTCATGGGGTCTATGTACCCTAGGCTGATTTGGCAGCCAAAGGGTTAAGGAAGCAACTGCCTGTCTGCTCAGCCAGAGCTGACTGGCAGCCCAACTTCAGCTGAGAGGATAAAAAGGCTGCAAGGCAGGTGAGGGCGCGCAGCTGCTAGAGAAGCAGAGGTATTGTAGAGAGACGATCCCTCCAGCACACTGGTGAGAAGCTGCCAGACAAATCAATACTCCAAAAAGAGAGAAGCAGGACAAGAGGCTGGGGAAGTCTACAGAGAAGGAGCAGTAGCAAGGAGCTCAGGAAGCATCAAGGGACTGATAAGGACTAGCTCTGGCTGTTCCAAACAAGAAACCTGAGCTGGAACCCAGTGGATTGGGCAGGCCTAGGTTCCTCCTACCTACACCAGCCAGAGACTTTTGGAGAAGGAGGTCCTAAACCCAGGCAACAGAACTTCCAACTCCCCATTTTCCTGAAGGGGACAGTGACTATTAAGGAGTTAAATACAGAGGTGGAGCCAGATTGGTGTAGTGTAGCTCCCCATGTCGCTGTGTGGGACCACTAATTGACAAATACCATTCTTTTTTTTTTAATCAAAATGTCAGGTGGTATCAAGTCAAATACCTTACAGGTGTCTAAGCGTATTACATCAACACTATTACCTTTATCAGCGTCACTTGTAATCTCATAAAAGAAACATATCAATTTAGTTTGACAGGAATGGATTTATCTTCCATAAACCCACGTTGACTAGCATTAGTTATGATGTTGCCCTGCTTTCATTCTTTATTAATTGAGTCCCATATCAGCTGCTCCATTATCTTGCCTAGGATCAATGCAGACTGACAGGCCTATTGTTACCCAGGTCATCCTGTTTACCCTTTTTAAATAATAGCACAGCATTAGCTTTCTTCCAGTCTTCTGGAACTTCCCCAGTGTTCCAAGATTTACTGAAAGGCAACATTAATGGTTCAGCGAGCTCCATAGCCACCTGTTTTAAAACTCTTGCAAGTAAATTATCCAGACCTGCTGATTTAAAAACCATCTGACTTTAGTAGCTCCTCTTTAACATCCTCCTGAGATAACACTCTTTCCATTCCACAGGTATCACCCAATGATGAGACTTCATCTGTTCCCCCCTCCCCCAACTACAGAACAGAGATTAATTGAAAACTTCTGCCTTTTCTACACGGTTACAGATATTCTACCACTTCCATCTAGTAATGGACTGTCACAGGGTAGCTGGTCTCTGTGTTTCGACTGAGCCCAGCTCCCCTGAACTGGAGCTGCCTGAGCCTAATCCAGGCCTGGGCTACACCGGGGCCTATAAAGGGCTGCTAGCATGGGCAGGGCATGAACTCCCCCTTTGGGAAGGCTAGCCTCCCCCACCCCACCCCTTCTGCCCAATGCCCTGAGCCCCACCCCTGGCAGCTGGAGCCCCAGTCCACCCACCCCAGCCGCCCCGCTGACACTCTGGCTGGCCTGAGCTGAGCCCCCGCTGGCTTCAGGGGAGAGGGGAAGAATGGGCAGGGCCACAGCCTGGGATAGGGGAGGCTTAGCCTCCCCTGGCCTATGATACCCATACCTAGTAAGCAGCTGCGGGAGGAAGGACTGAGACAGGCTGAGCCCTGGGGAGCAAAGCCATGCTGGAATGGAGCTAACTCCTGTGGTGGGTCCCTGGAGCAAGGGGGGCAGGGGCTCAAGGAAGCAACCCCATGGCTGTGGCTCCAAGGGGACCAGAGCTGGCAGAGGTAAGGAAGCTACCAGGAGCTGGAGTGCCAGAGACCCCTGGGAGGGGTGGCCCTGAATCCTGGGGGCCAGGTATTGAGTTAAGATTGCATTCTGTTTGTTTGTTAACCTTTGTTATAAAAATAAACCTCCTTGACTGACACTGGGTGAGTCAGCGGATGATTGGAGCTAGGGAGAAGCAGCAGCCCTTGGTGACATGGATTAATACCATTGTCAGGATTATTTTGGGTCTTAATATACTTTAAAAAATCCTCTTATTGTCCTTATCTCTGCGGGAAATAGATTTCGCCGTGTGTCCCTTTGCTTCCCTTATCAATTTTCTACAATTTTTAGCTTCTGATTTACATTAATTACTATCAACTTCCCTTTTCCTCCATTTGTCTCAAGTCTTGCTACTGCTAGGGCCACAAAAAGTCTATCCCCTGTCCTAGTTGCAAGACTTGATAGCTTCCAGCTAGAGCTATTTGAAGGAACAGCATAAAGCTCGGGGGGGGGGGGATCAAATTTCTATCTTAAATGTCACCCCAGCTATGGTTACAGCTAGTAACAATTAAAACTACTATAATTGAAGTAAGCTAGCAAAAACATATCCCTATTTAATCTTATTTGTGCTGTGTGCATTTGACAGCACTGTGCCTAGTCAGCTTTTCTGTTTTCCCTTTCTAAACAGCTAGGCCTCTGATCCTATGAGAGTGTATAACTTTAAGCACAACGATTCCTATTAAATTAAGTGGAACTACTCACGTTTGCATGATCAGGACCTTAATTAGTCAGTTTCCCACATTCTGAAGAGGCTCTTAGAGACATCAACATGGCAACAGCAACAAAACAGGTATACTTATTTTTTGAAGATTTTTTTAGAAATTTCAGGACTTAGTAGTTAAACAGTGCCCAACAAAAGCTGAACATTTTTAGTAAAAAAAAAAAAAAAAGGCCACACTGACATTTTAAATAAAGGTTTTATATCTACCCTGAGGCCACCATCTTCTAATCCACTGCGATCTCTGAAAGATACTAAATTAACAAACTAAACTGGAAAAGTGCATTTTGTTCTTCCTTCTTCAAAACAGACCCTCTATAAATGTTTATTAACCTAATTACATAAAATCTAATGAATTATCTCAGAAAAATAACTCACTTCAGCTCCCCTTTGTTATGTGATCTTAGGGAAATCACTTAATTTTGCCTCAGTTTCCTCATCTAAAATGGGGATACTACTACTTGATTGACAGAGGCATTGTGCAGGTTAATTCATTAACATGTGTGGAGTGTTCTAAGACTCTTGGATGGAAGGCATGTTTTAAGCCCCAACTACAATACTACATCACAGTATAAGATAACAGGACAGCTCTTCACTAGAGAGACACGGTGGGAACGACATGGCTACAACTAGGCTACAGTTCTTCAGTAGGACAGTGGCACAGCAGAAGCAGCTACACCAGCTGGAAACTAGGTTTATTCAGGAGGAAGACAGAATATGGGCACTTCAGTTCAAAACACAGATATTTCATAAAACATTTTGAGGTTTCCCAATTTTTAAATATAAATACCCTCCCCCCTCCCGGTCAGTGGCATTAGGGGAAAAGAAAAATGGTGGGGAGAGGAAGAGGAGAGAGATGTTTGGATTTGTGAGTGTTTCAGTGAAAAATCAGAAAGGCCATGTTCAATCAATCCAAAAAAAAAGTCTGAGTGAAAAATTTTGACCAGCTTTGGATACCAGGGTGAGGAGCGTGGTATGAGAACCTGAATGGAATAGTGTCAAGTATCAGAGGGGTAGCCGTGTTAGTCTGGATCTGTAAAAGCAGCAAAGAATCCTGTGGCACCTTATAGACTAACAGAGGTTTTGCAGCATGAGCTTTCGTGGGTGAATACCCACTTCTTCGGAAGAAGTGGGTATTCACCCACGAAAGCTCATGCTGCAAAACCTCTGTTAGTCTATAAGGTGCCACAGGATTCTTTGCTGCTTTTACAGATCCAGACTAACACGGCTACCCCTCTGATACTTGACACTATTCCATTCAGGTTCTCATACCACGCTCCTCACCCTGGTATCCAAAGCTGGTCAAAATTTTTCACTCAGACTTTTTTTTTGGATTGATTGAACATGGCCTTTCTGATTTTTCACTGAAACACTCACAAATCCAAACATCTCTCTCCTCTTCCTCTCCCCACCATTTTTCTTTTCCCCTAATGCCACTGACCGGGAGGGGGGAGGGTATTTATATTTAAAAATTGGGAAACCTCAAAATGTTTTATGAAATATCTGTGTTTTGAACTGAAGTGCCCATATTCTGTCTTCCTCCTGAATAAACCTAGTTTCCAGCTGGTGTAGCTGCTTCTGCTGTGCCACTGTCCTACTGAAGAACTGTAGCCTAGTTGTAGCCATGTCGTTCCCACCGTGTCTCTCTAGTGAAGAGCTGTCCTGTTATCTTATACTGTGATGTAGTATTGTAGTTGGGGCTTAAAACATGCCTTCCATCCAAGAGTCTTAGAACACTCCACACATGTTAATGAATTAACCTGCACAATGCCTCTGTCAATCAAGTAGTAGTATCCCCATTTTAGATGAGGAAACTGAGGCAAAATTAAGTGATTTCCCTAAGATCACATAACAAAGGGGAGCTGAAGTGAGTTATTTTTCTGAGATAATTCATTAGATTTTATGTAATTAGGTTAATAAACATTTATAGAGGGTCTGTTTTGAAGAAGGAAGAACAAAATGCACTTTTCCAGTTTAGTTTGTTAATTTAGTATCTTTCAGAGATCGCAGTGGATTAGAAGATGGTGGCCTCAGGGTAGATATAAAACCTTTATTTAAAATGTCAGTGTGGCCTTTTTTTTTTTTTTTTACTAAAAATGTTCAGCTTTTGTTGGGCACTGTTTAACTACTAAGTCCTGAAATTTCTAAAAAAATCTTCAAAAAATAAGTATACCTGTTTTGTTGCTGTTGCCATGTTGATGTCTCTAAGAGCCTCTTCAGAATGTGGGAAACTGACTAATTAAGGTCCTGATCATGCAAACGTGAGTAGTTCCACTTAATTTAATAGGAATCGTTGTGCTTAAAGTTATACACTCTCATAGGATCAGAGGCCTAGCTGTTTAGAAAGGGAAAACAGAAAAGCTGACTAGGCACAGTGCTGTCAAATGCACACAGCACAAATAAGATTAAATAGGGATATGTTTTTGCTAGCTTACTTCAATTATAGTAGTTTTAATTGTTACTAGCTGTAACCATAGCTGGGGTGACATTTAAGATAGAAATTTGATCCCCCCCCCCCCNATTCTAAAAGCACTGGTGGTTCTGAGATCATGAAGTTCCTAAAGCCTCCAGTTTCTACTGATCCCAGCACTTGTGCTTTCAGCTTCAGCCACCACCCCAGAGTCTTGCCTTTGAAGTACCTATGAGTTGGGTTAATGCCAGCCTCAGTGGAGGAAATCTGCTGACTTGTAAAGACAGCCTTGCAGGTAAGCTCCAAGGGAAAACTTTTAAAACCTGCTGGTTTCTCTTACTGAAAGCATTTCCTGTGGCTACTTCAAAGATTTCAAAGGCAGGTTTCACTGCTGCCCCCTGCCACTGAAGTACACACAGGAAATGCTCTCAGCAAGGAGAAACTGGCAATGCAAAAGAGCAGTCTTCAAAGTTAAGTACCCATAGGCAGACTTAATAGTCTTATCAGTGGATTATTAAAGTGTGCCCACACATGCTTTAATGTGCCAGACAACACAACTTTTGGTGTAACAGTTCACATGAAGGTGCATCACCTAATGGCCTCTTTCTTTCTTTGGTGGGTGCTACCTCTGGTTCAGTGACCAGGGAAGGAATCCTTAGCACAGGGAAGTGTATTCAACATCAGGAACATCAAAGGAGGGGCCTTTAAAGGTCTATTCAAACTGCCAAGCTTTATGACCATATGCTGTAGGTGGGGGCAGGATCTACTATTCCATTCAGCAGCAAAGAATCCTGTGGCACCTTATAGACTAACAGAGGTTTTGCAGCATGAGCTTTCGTGGGTGAATACCCACTTCTTCGGAAGAAGTGGGTATTCACCCACGAAAGCTCATGCTGCAAAACCTCTGTTAGTCTATAAGGTGCCACAGGATTCTTTGCTGCTGAATGGAATAGTAGATCCTGCCCCCACCTACAGCATATGGTCATAAAGCTTGGCAGTTTGAATAGACCTTTAAAGGCCCCTCCTTTGATGTTCCTGATGTTGAATACACTTCCCTGTGCTAAGGATTCCTTCCCTGGTCACTGAACCAGAGGTAGCACCCACCAAAGAAAGAAAGAGGCCATTAGGTGATGCACCTTCATGTGAACTGTTACACCAAAAGTTGTGTTGTCTGGCACATTAAAGCATGTGTGGGCACACTTTAATAATCCACTGATAAGACTATTAAGTCTGCCTATGGGTACTTAACTTTGAAGACTGCTCTTTTGCATTGCCAGTTTCTCCTTGCTGAGAGCATTTCCTGTGTGTACTTCAGTGGCAGGGGGCAGCAGTGAAACCTGCCTTTGAAATCTTTGAAGTAGCCACAGGAAATGCTTTCAGTAAGAGAAACCAGCAGGTTTTAAAAGTTTTCCCTTGGAGCTTACCTGCAAGGCTGTCTTTACAAGTCAGCAGATTTCCTCCACTGAGGCTGGCATTAACCCAACTCATAGGTACTTCAAAGGCAAGACTCTGGGGTGGTGGCTGAAGCTGAAAGCACAAGTGCTGGGATCAGTAGAAACTGGAGGCTTTAGGAACTTCATGATCTCAGAACCACCAGTGCTTTTAGAATTATAATATGCATTAATAGTACTAAGCAAAAGAGGGAGAACATTGCAAGTGTTCTCTCTCTAGTATTTTTGCTGGGCAGCTTGTGCTAGGCATTCTCCTTGTTGTTGGTTAACAAGGGGAGGGATAGCTCAGTGGTTTGAGCATTGGCCTGCTAAACCCAGGGTTGTGAGTTCAATCCTTGAGGGGGCCACTTAGGGATCTGGGGCAAAAATTGGTCCTGCTAGTGAAGGCAGGGGGCTGGACTCGATGACCCTTCGGGGTCCCTTCCAGCTCTAGGAGATAGGTATATCTCCATTTATTATTAAGTTCTGATCTGTACACCTACTGTGCTAATAACAGGACAGGTGGGAACTTGGGTTTACCCATTCAGTTAGGTTTTTGGTATGTTTGGTTTCTTACTGGCGATAAGGAAGAGAAACAAGCCTGTTATCTGCCCCCTCAACATGCTAGGAAAAATCTTGAGGCAGGGAAAAATTGAAAACATCTATTTATTCAGTACAGGGATGTGGGGAATAATATATTCGAAATTAACTGAAAAGGCTAAAAAGCACGAGATACAACCAAGAGAATTATGTGATGGGATAGATATAGGGTGAACATAGGGTCATGACCCATGAAAAAGGAGTAGTGTAGTAAGCCAAGCTGGATCAAAGCTTCACACTGCCAGGGGAATTATCTTGCTGCCTTAACTGAGGCAAGTCCAGGTCAGGTGATGCGTCTTACTCTCTCCCAGGAATTCATGTGTGTAATAGGAGACTGATACACAGGAGTGCTGCTAAGAGTAGACCAGTCTATCTGATCGGGTACAGGGTGACAGAAGTAATTACCTTAGTCACATGACAGACATGCATCTGACGAAGTGGGTATTCACCTACGAAAGCTTATGCTCCAATACATCTGTTAGTCTATAAGGTGCCACAGGACTCTTGCTTATGACAGACAGTGTCCACAGTCAACAATCCAGAAGTTACTCGTTTGATTTTTTTTTTTTTTAAAGACAATGGCAAGGAAGCATAATCAACTCAAGTTACTACCAGTTACTGTGTCTAAACTGTAATGGCTCTGAGCACCTAGTCACTTGTTCTCAAACATTTCCATCTGCAGGGACTTGTTTAGCCATTGAGGTGAATCTGAAACCTGAAGTTACACATGATATTCCTGCTACTTTTCCATTGACAGTGTCTGGTGGGACATGTGTTACTGATGTCAGCACAGGGGCACTGACAGTTGCATTATGGAGGTCCCCAAGAAAGACAGTGATTAGTTGCCTTCTGTTCTATATGTAGGAAACTTATGACCTTGTAACAGGTTACCAACCACTTTGTTTATAATCTTATAATTTCTCTGTGACAGAGGCCCCTTTGGTGGTTCATTATTGTGTTTCAGCAACTCCTATCAGGCCTGACAAACTCACTATACCTAACACATAGCTGTCATAGTATTTATATATAACAAATGTCATGTGCGGTATCAAATGAAAGCTGGTGACCTGCTGGTCATGAATACCATTGTGAAATGTATGTATTAATGCTATCTGAGGTCTTATGGATATTTACTGATATTATGCTTTCAAGTCTGAAACCAAACACAGGGAGAAACGTGGTTTCTTCCAGCGAGGAATGGAGATAGTTATCTCCCGCACCTTTCATGTAAATTTGGCATTGTGTGTCAAATACAATGGGAGTTATCTTTTCAAGTAAAGTAAGCAGGAAAAACAAATTAACCAGGGGGACGTGAAAGCAGCATGGCGCTGGCATATTGGAGACGTTAGCTGTGTGTCTGCTTCCCACCGAAAGGTCAGTTACAGAGCTCCCTCTCTGTGCTTGAGTCACAGACTGCTTTCCTGGGCAGACAGATGCTGAATCAGCCCCTCTATCCTGGGCATTCCCTCCCAAGTGATCAGCATGGGGACATTCATGTGTTAACATTACTTCCCGTTTTCCTTCTCTGGAGCCCCCTCTCAGACACATCTCTCTATGCTCTCTAGCATGGGGTCTGTGTGACCTCGCTCAACTGCAAAACTCTGGCAGTTAGCAATTGAACAGCCTTTCCAATAACAGGCACCCTCCCCCCCCTCCATTGGCTCTGCGGTGCTGGAACCAGTCTCAAACACCCCTCCACACACCCTTCCTGGAAGCATGCTGCTTCTCCTTGCTGCAGAGAAGTCAGAGGGACCTTTACTAACTTCCTCAGCAGATTCTAAGGTTTTATGATCTTTCTCTGGGATTTTAACACCATCATCCCTTTTGCTGCGAATTATTACAGAGACAGTTTTAGCACAATGGAAAAAAATCATTTCCAACAAGCACGTCAGCAGGGAGACCTATTACCCCCACAACCAAGTGCTTTCCAGGCCCTCCCACTCTGCATGAATTTTAGCAAAAGGCACAGGAACCCTGGATCCACCCACTACTATAAGCTCTGCTGGGTCATCAGGTAACACGTCAGCTTCTTGAATTACACTCTGTTTAAGCAAAGAAATGTGTTCCCATGTATTCCTGGTCATTCATTTTAACAGTCTCAACATGTCCCTTATCTGGCTCTAGAGAGCCAACCCCTACAAAACCAATATCGTTAATTTCAGGTGCAGAACCAACTTCTACAAAACTCGCCAGGTAAGTTGTAGGTGCCTCAGAGGTGTCTGGGCTACTAATAGCGGAATTTACATGAGCAGCTTGGGGCTTGGTTTCCTTTGATTTAGGGCAGTGATTTCTCAGATGTTCAGTGGAGTTACACTTAGAACACCTTTTAGTCTCTTCACCCCTTTCAGGAGAGAAGCTACCAACAGAAGAGGACTTTGGAAAGGTGAGTGTCTAGTCTCCCAGCTTCTTCCCTTCTTCCCAGGGGAAAAACGGGGACCCTGCTTCCCATCAGGTTTAAAGGCCTCTTTCTGTGATTTATTCTCAATAGATAACTGGGTCTGCTCAGAGGCATCTGCTAGAGCAGCCATTTCTTCCACAGATGTCACAGTTTTATCCCAGAGACACTGTTTTACATAATCTTTACATATACTCAATAAATGTTCCTGACCAATGAGATCAATCACTTGGCCAAAATTTTCACTACCTTTCCCCTTAACCCACTTCCTTATCAGAGCATTCATCCTCAGAGCTGTCCCTAGGGAATGGTGAATCGGGGCAACCGCTCTGACCCTGCCAGCAGGTAGGGGATCTTAGGGGACAACTACTGCACTGGTGGGGTGCAAAATAAACTTTACTAAGAAAATGCAAAAACAGGGAAAATTCAATAGTGAGGGGTATGGGGTTTGTTAAGGTAGACAATTGGGGAGGGGTTTCTTTTAGTAAATAGGATAGGGGGTTTCAATAGTGGGGTACAATACAGTGGGGCACAATACAGTTGGTAACCAATTAACACTGAAGTATAAATGTAACAGGTAGCTAACAATTTCTATGTAAAGGGTGTGTCACAGCAGCATATAACCAACTAACAGTTATGGGTAAAATGTGTTAAATAACCAACAACTCTAGGTAAAAATGTGTCACAGTGGTGTAAATGTAAAATGTGAGGTGTGTTAGAGAGAAAAAGGGTAACCAATGGGGTTTTATGCTAGACTTCAGTAATACAATTGAGGTTTGGCAGCAGTAGGAGCGGGGTGAGCACGTGGGGGAAGGGATTAAAAGAGAGAGAGAGAGACAGAGACCAAAGGCGGAGGGAGATTTAAACTCAGGGAGACACAGAGAGCAGACAGGCTGCAAGTTTAAACAGCAGAGAGACTGCAACGAGTGACTGGGGAGCTCGGGAGGAGACACGGGCAAGCTCGGGGGGGTTAGGGCAGCGGGAAGACAGACTTAACCACAATTATACAGAACACAGCAAAATCTTATCTATGATCTAACTTAACCAAGACTACACAAATTAGCAAGTAACAGAACACAATGCAACAATTTTTTAAACCTAACTTACAGAGCACAATACAAACAATTCTTTAAACCTAACTTAACCACAGCTATGCAAAATGAAATTACAACTTATCTACACAGGCTTATTTCTAGCAGCAAAGGCGCTGCGGAGCAAGAAACAGATTACAGATACAGACCAAGGAGTTAGCTTGGGTCTGTCTGCTGGGGAAACAAGGCCAGCAGCTAGGACAGGGGGAGTTTGCAAGAGGGAGTTCTTACCAATCCCCAGGACAGCAGCGAGCACAGAGACAGGAACCGCAGTAGCATCGGAGGATGGAGAGAGGACTCGATTCGCTTACAATAATCAGGAGATCTCCAGGCACAAATTCGTTGTTCGTGGGAGGGGAGTTTAAAAACGGGGGTACGCTCAAAAACAAACGAGAGCGGGGAGAGGGCCCCCCAAAGACCCCTAGCTGATCAGACCAGGTGGCAAAGCAAGGACCTTCTCCGAGGTCTGATCAGAAAATGTCCGGTTTTAAAGGCAAACTCAGGCAGTTTCCCACCAGTACTTTTGATTGGCTCCTCTTGATACAGGGGAGGAGAGAAGGCAGGGAAAGGCTGCAGGTAAGCATAGGCATGCCTGGGCATGTTCTGAGCCACAGGTATGACTCATATGCTTAATTAGTTGGCCACTTCAGGTCTTGCATTTCTGGGCAGCGCCCCCTACACCGAGCCCGGGTCTGAGCAAAGGAACCAAACAAAGCAGCAAGAAGCCCCCTCCCAGGCAGAGCAATGGCTCCAGTTAGTCTGTACAAGCCATTCCTATGAATAGGGCTGTGACTTTAGTTAGCACAATGGCCAGGAGGGGCGGCCACACAGGACAAACAGAAAGGAGGGGGGGAAAAAGGAATGCAGCAGGGGGACAGCTGTAACAGACACGTTCCAGGCCCCACACTTGGGGGACCCTATGGGCTGGCGCAATTGGCCAGTGCTGCATGGCTGGTAGGTGAACTGCTGGCTGGGGGAGGCTACTCCCAGTCCCGCCCCTTCCACCCAAGGGAGAGCGTGCTGGGCGGGAGAGCACGCTGCGGCACTGCTGCAGCCTCCTCAGCCCCAGAGCACCGGGAGAGAGTGTGTATGGCACTGCCGCAAACTCCCCAGCCCTGGGAAGGCGGGCGGTGTGGCTCCAGCCCCCTAGAGCCCAGCAGTACTGCCGAAGCAGGGCCCTGGGGCACTGCCTCCCCCAGCCTCCCCTACCTCCGCCCCCGGTGCAGTCGGTCCTGGAAGTGACATCACTTCCGCCCCGGGCCCTGCACCCACCTAGGTTCATCCTGTATACATATTCGCCATTACTCATCCCCACATCTCTCTTGAGATTTCTAAGTTTTACCCTGTACACATCAGGCGTAATTTGGAGCCTTTTCAAAACAGTTTCTTTAAATTTAGTATATTCTAAAGCAGCCTGAATTGGCATTCCATTAAATCTATTTTGAATTTTACCAGTCAGTTTTGCAACCAGGGTGGGGACCTTCTTGTTATCAGGAATTTCATGGACTTCACATAGCCTCTCAACAGTGATGAAATATTTCACGATACAGTCTGATGCTTGGTATGCAGGACACAGTTGTTCCCAGTTAGAAACTTTTGGCGTGATGGGAATCGTTCGGGGGGCTCTGCTTTTCTATCAGACCCAGTTGGCATTTGCATTTTTTCTCCTTCTCTTCATCCTCTTTGGTTTTCAGCTCCATGGCCCTCCTGAGTGCAGCTTCTTCCCTGGCAGCCTCCCTTCCCCATCCTTTCTCCTTCATCTCCAACTCTTTCATTTTTATTCTAATTTATGCTTCTTCCATCTGGTGTTGGTGATTTTGCCTCTGCTTCTAATCTGAAGATGTCTAACTTTGTAACTGTATTGCTCTCACTCATATCTATGCTTTCTCTGCTCCTTTTTCCTTTTCTCAAAATAAAGAAACAGAAAATAACAACAGCGTAGCCTTTTCTTGACTGTTTCCAGCTACCACACTTAAAATCTCTAGACCCGTTTATGAAGTGCAAGTCTCACTCAAGACAACAAGCTGTGCATTTCACCCTGCTTGCTGCCCCATTGTAACATCCCCCAGGGTACAGTCTGGACTGTACAACTCTTGCGCCCCCTTTAACTCTCCAGCCCAGGAGCTCTCCTTCACTGCTACACTAGTGAACAGCAAACCCCTCCAGACTCTGTTCACTCAGCCATCAGCATGCAAAGGCACAGCCAGAAAAGTACATGAATTCTCTCCCCAGCCACTCATGAACTGTATACAGGGAGACACCAGCAATTCCCCCTCCCACAGTCTTTCACCCCAGAAGTGTGCATCTTACACTGCTCAAGACTTTCTTGAGCAACGTAAGGTCATTAATTAGTTTGCCACTCCAACAAAGGGTATCAGGGGTAGCCGTGTTAGTCTGTATCCACAAAAAAACAACAAGGAGTCCGGTGGCACCTTAAAGACCAACAGATTTATTTGGGCATAAGCTTTCGTGGGTAAAAAAACCCACTTCTTCAGATGCATGGAATGAAAGTTACAGATGCAGGCATTATATAATGACACATGAAGAGAAGGGAGTTACCTCACAAGTGGAGAACCAGTGTTGACAGGGCCAATTCCATCAGGATGGATGTAGTCCACTCCCAATAATAGATGAAGAGGTGTAAATTCCCGGAGAGGCAAAACTGCTTTTTGTAATGAGCCAGCCACTCCCAGTCCCTATTCAAGCCCAAATTAATGGTGTTAAATTTGCAAATGAATTTTAGTTCTGCAGTTTCTCTTTGAAGTCTGTTTCTGAAGTTTTTTTGTTCAAGTATGGCTACTTTTAAATCTGTTATAGAATGTCTAGGGAGATTGAAGTGTTCTCCTACTGGCTTTTGTATGTTTTGTAAGGGTTGTGGACATGCACCCACCTTTGTAACCTGAGTATGTTCCCCCAAACTTCAATCAAAAACACATTGGCTTAGATAAAACATTAGAATACGTTTATTAATTACAGAAACATAGGTTAAGTGATTTATAAGTGGTATAGGCATAAAAGTTCAGAATTGGTTACACAAAGAAATAAAAGATAAAATCAGTCTAATTCCTAAACTTTATCAAGCTAAGTCAAATATGAAGTGATAAGGTTTCTCTTACCCAAAAACTTACAGCAGTCTGTGCTAAATGGAAAGCTTTTCCAGTTCAGGCCACTCCCCCCAGTTCAAATGTTTCTTTGTCTTCCAAGAGACCTTGTTGCCTTCAGTGTAGGTAGGGGAAGAGGGTCAGCTGGTAATGTCATTGTCCCTTATTTTATACTCTTCCAGGTGCTGAAAAAATTCTTGCTGTGTCAGGCGGGTTAGGCAGCACCAGGGTGTATGTGCTCAAGCAAGTGTCTTTCATGTGACTTGTAAATCTCTTGTTTACAACTCCCCTGCTGGCGAATGGCAGGTGATGGTTGCTTGACACCTGCCTAGGTGTTGGTCCCCTCCCCCTTTGTTGCCACTGAAGAGCCGGTCTGTGGGAATTTCCCAGACTCACAACAGGTTTCAGTAACAAATATAGCAAAAATCTCATAACTTCATATACAATGATGATACATATTTTTCAACAGGACAGTAATCCGTTGACTTGACTTTTCCAATGATACCTCACAAGGCATACTTTGTGCAAAACATATATAACAGTGGTGAATATGGGAGTTTTAGGGTGCTATTTTGAGGTACAGTGAATCGTAAAGTAAAGAATGGCAGAGCTTCTGAGGAGATTGTTTTGGTGGCTAACAGATTGGAGCAACAGGGAGCTGACACCCAGGTTAGCACCAGCAAGTCTCTCTCTCACTGAGTGAGACAGGGGTAACAAGGTGACTCACAGTCCTGCATACCCTGAGAAAGTGTCACACTCTCCCACTGGAAATGGAGTTAGCAACTCACAATTGTTGTAGTATTTCCTCTGTTCTAATTTCTGGTGGTGTAGCTCTTTGGTAACCAGTTTAGGGGACCTTCAACTTTGCTTTTGGTAGATTCTTTGAAGGGAATTGCCTCAGCACCTGAGGAGTATCAGAGCACTGTGTCCCATACCTTTAACGTTCTGGACGGTGCAGATCTGCTGATTCTGGGGAAGTCAACAGTACCCCAATGGGAGATTGCACAACACCCTACAGTGTCCCTAAGGAAAGAACCTTACATTGTACAGGCCCAAGTAGCAGAAAGGGCTGTCTGATATGAGCGAAGTAGGACACATTCGGTGACAAAGATTAATGCTTCCATCACATGGCAAGGAACCCTATCCATGCACTCCAGTAGCTAGTTAAAATTTTGACTTTAGCTGGGGTTCTGAGGGAAAGTGCATGCCAGCTTCAGAGCTGTAGCAGCCAGGGCAATACCTGTGCAATAGCAGAAGGAGATCTGGAGTAGAAGCTGAAGGCATGGCTGGCAAAAGGGAGTGCTAACAGCAGGTGGAAGCCTTGGAGAAGACAGCTATCTTCTGGTTTGACTACTAGCAAGCTCTGCTAACATTGAACTGGATTGTGCGAACAGGGCCCGAAAGAGACACGGTGAAGTGGGAGGTGCAGAAAGAAGCCACCTTCATTTCAGACACTTGGTAGGGTAATAAAAGGGCTACCGCCTTTCAAAAAAGCCTTGATGTTTATGGGCGTTAGGAGCACCACCTCCCTGCTTCCTGTAACTAAAAGCCCTTCAAAGGCTGTTCGTGCCCCTTTCCAGGCCTGAGTGGTGATCTCTATAGGCTACCTGAAGAAGTTAGAGCACAGCAGACCAGCAGTTGAAAGATAATCCCATTTAGAGAGTAGCATGGCCCAATGGATATTGCACTACAGTGGGAATCAAAACACCTGAATTCTATTCCCAGCTCTCCCACTGACCTACTGTATGAAATTGAGCAAGTGTTGTAGAGCGGAACATAGATGGTCAGGTCTAGTGGTCACAGCAGGAGCCAGGACCTTGAGCTCAGAAATGAGGACAGACTTGGGAGTCAAGCCTAGGGTGAGTCTCAAAAATGGGCATCAAGCCAAGAGTTGAAGCCAGGAATGGGGCGTGGAAGCAGGGATCTGCGACAAAGCAGGAGGGCAGGAACAAGGCAGGGTTCATGAGTCAGGTGAGAAAGCACAGTCCAATGCAGCAGCCAACCAAGAACTCACCTAGTTGCTCACACAACTTTATGTGCCTTCTTCAGGCTCAGACTCACTAGTTATGCCAATCAGAGCGGCCAGACATCTCCTCCAATCGGGAGCTTTGTGGGCAGTGCCTATGGTGAGCTAGGGTTCACCAGCCCACAATCCCTGCTGGTACCAGGGAGCTGCCAGCTGGTGGATGCAGGCTGAAGATTGCCTACAGACCCAGGCTCAAGCCCCATGATCCCTCACACCAAGGGCAAGTCACTTTGTTTCTTTCCCCCCCTTCTATTTTTTTATTGGTCTTATTTAGACTTTAAGCTCTGCAGGGTGGAGACTGTCAGACTGTAGAGCGCCTAGTATAATCCAGTGCTTCTGTTATTGCAATACAAATAAACCAGCAAGGAGGTGAAAATGAAGCTATGTGATAAGCACCTCCCATTTGGACAAGACTTTCCTACTCATGCTGCAGCAGAACTAAGCTGTGACATTGCTGGATCTGCAGTAACCCCTCTTCAGGCAGCATTGCCAAGCCTGCAGTCCCAGGGGGACCCTGGCTCCTATCATACCAGGCACAGTGTTACATTTACTGCTCATGATCTCGTACTGTGTGGCATGAGGTGGTAACTGCTTTGCAAGGAAGCAGGATGGCCATTTCTACATGCAGGGTTTCTGTGAAATTCCTCCAATGTTGCTTTAGTGCAGTGGTGCTCAAACTTTTGTACTGGTGACCCCTTTCACACAGCAAGCCTCTGAGTGCGACCCCCCCCCCCTATCAATTAAAAATGTTTTTATATAGTTAACACCATTATAAATGCTGGAGGCAAAGCGGGGTTTGGGGTGGAGGCTGACAGCTCACAACCCCCCATTTAATAATCTCAATCCCCTGAGGGGTCCCGACCCCGTTTGAGAACCCCTGCTTCAGTGCAACTCCCCTTCACTGCTAGCAACAGTGGGAGTGCAGCATGCACCATCAGCCAGTGTTTTTCAATGCTGCCTAAACCTGGTCCATACTAGCGCTTCAGTGCTACGAATAGCAGAGAAAGAATTTCAATGACACCCTTTCCTCATAACCCTGGGTGGGGCACATTTCTGTTATGCAGGAGAAGGGGGGAGCAAACAAACTTTAATCCACTATTTCCCTAATTCCCCCCCCCCCCCCCCCCCCCCCCCCCCCCCCCCCCCCCCCCGACACTAGTTGTCGACGCATTTCCTATTTTCCCCTTCTGTTTTGCCTGGGTACCCAACAAAGACACTGCTCCATAGCTGAAAAAGTTGGGTCAGAGAAGATGGGCCTAGGACGTGATCCAGGGTATGACTACACTGCAGACTATGCCCAGGCCCCGGGGACCCAGCTTGTGGGCTTTGTTTCCAGTGCTTGAGCGTCCACCCTGCATTGTAAGCCTGGGCTTAATTGCTGGACCCAGGTGTCTCAGCTGAGCTAATGCATTCATCGTGCACACATTCTGACTCAGATCTGCGCTTGACCTCCATCTCCACTGCAAAAAATGACAGGGCTGGGACCTGAGTCTTCCCAAGACCTGGGTCCTGAGTATCTGCTGACCGAGTGTCTGAACAGAAGCGGGGCCTGAGGCTGAAACCCAAGACAGATCTTGGGCTTACTGTGCAGTGTAATTGTGACGGTCCTCAGGGCACCCATGGTAGCAAGGCCCCTTCTTGGCACCTGCCTCCAGCATGAGGAAGTCTTGCCTGTGTCAGCTGGGTGTTGGCTCCCTGACACAACCAGTTAATCAGCCATGTAAGCACTCTCGTCTGGGCTATACCAGCCCTGCTGGTTGCAATGGATGCATCCCAGCCCCCAAGTCCCTTTAAAGTGTCCCCCTGTAATATCCCTCGACCAGGGCTGGATACCTAGAGAAATCCTAAATTTGCCATTCCCAAAGGAGGAGTGTACCCCACTTCACCAGTTTTACCTTAGCCCACTGCTGCTGTACCCTATACACCACTTGAGTTCAACGGTAATAAAACAAAAGGAAGTTTATTTAAGAAAGAACAGAGATTCAGACAGAAACAAGGGCGAGTGATGGAAACAAATGGTTACGTACAAAACAAAATCATAGCACATGAACTAGGGCCTACACTTAAGTGACCTTTCCTATCTACTAAAGCAGATTCTCACCCCAAATCCAGTCTTTTGCAATGTTTGATAGCCCCGAGGAGTCAGCACCCATTCTTTCATGAATCCCTCTTGCTGTTTGAAGGTACCGCCTCACTGAATGGAACCAGAAAGTCTCGCGCCCGACTCCACCCTGTACTATACTGATGGAGTCTTGTCTTTATTCACATATCGGACAAGCCCCTCACGGTCAGTGTTCCTTTTCACTCCCAGATGGTTTTGATGTTTAGAGTTTGTCCTTGATGGTTTTCCATTGACTTTTTTGGGTTGTTACAAGGATAGACAATTGAGCAACACCATACTTAATCACAGCTAGCCAGAGAAGGGTGACAACTGCCTCCCAATGGAATGGGCCATCACCCAGACACAGGATTCCTGGTACCTCATTTTCACTCCAGGACCATACAGGCATGATTTTCAATATAGTTACATTATTCCTTAAGCATTACTCATACTCCTAATCACTGTAAGAAGTGTGTATCAATAAGTTACATGTTTTCAGTAGAGACCTCACAGTGTGAGACCCTCACACTGCACAGTAATGGATAATTACCAGGAAAGCAGTGTTAAGTGTTGCGAGTTTGTCAGGTCTGAGTCGAGATTTGCTTGTAATGAATAGTGAACCCTTTGCCAGTTGGCACCAATAGGCCTCTGACTAATGCAGTGTGCAGAGTAGACAGTGTTGACTCAAGTCTTGCAGTCAGATGACCAAATTAAAAGGCTTTGCAGGAGCCCCCAGAGTTACTTGAACCACCACTGATAGCAGCAGCCAGGAGTGTAACAATTGCCAAGGACAGATTTGGGAGCCTTATAATTGGTCCCTAATCTTACTTTGGTTTAAAAGGAGATTTGAGCAGAACGGTGTGAAGTTAGGCAGTTTTGTTTCCAGGGGTTCAGAGCACATAGGTAGGTTGATCCTTCCACATTGGTTCACCTGGTTGTGTCTCAGCCATGCAAGACTAATTTTGCATGACATATATATATAGAACCATAAGTCAGCCCAGGTTCACTTGAAACTGGGCCTGTGTGCACTGTGGCTGGGTTTGGGAACCTTAACAGACCCTTCAACAGGCCTGGTCTGTGATTTTGATTGGTTACAAAACCAGAATTCAGGCATGATATGTAGGCAAGTAATTTACATGGGTCTAGAGCTAAATGCCTGGTCTACGCTTAGAAGTTTTGGCAACATAGCGTCAGTTAGGAATGTGAAGGGGGGAAAAAAGTCACAACCTTAACTGACAGTTATGCCAGCAAAGCCCTAGTGTAGACACAGTTATAGCCAAACAAGTCCTTTTGCCAGTATAGCCTTTAAAAAAAAAAACCCCACTCACACAACAAGAACCAGGAAACTGGTATAAGCCATACCACTTGCAAGAGGACTCTTGCTGGTATAATATCTTCACTATACTGGCAAACTCTTTGCAGCATAGACCAGGCCAAAGACTGGGGTTATTCTCCCCTTTTCTCAGGAGCCATTGGACACGGACTCTGGATAGTCAATATGGATAATGGGGGATGTGGAGGAAAAGTGCAATGGATCAGGGAAGGTAGCTCTTTCTTCTCGACTTGTTTCCATTTTTATTCATATGACAGTAGCTGGAGGCTCCAGTCAGAACCAAGAGGGCTCCACTGTGCTAGCTATTGTACAGACATGGTGCCTGATTCCACCCTCACACCAGCTTTACTCCAAAGTAACTCCACTGAGGTCAGTGGCATTGCCCGCAGTTTATACTGGTGTAAGTAAAAGCAGGACAGTTCTTCAGGGGCCTTCAGACAGTGGTACAAACAGCAAGGGTGAGGATAAGGGAACGGAGCAGTGCAAACAAGATTAAATGTGTTAAGATTAAATAGGTCACTTGAATGAAGAATCAGAACCTTTACAGGAATGGATTTAGGTAGATGTAACATCCCTCCAATGAGAGCTGAGTGACAATTAATCTCTGGTCTCAGTTTGATGGTGCTTCGGTGCTGCTGAGGACCCAGTGAAATTTCATTATGGAGTGATTTCTAACGAGGGTGTGGTCAGTTTCCTTCATGGCACATCCACTGTTTGAAATCCAGGTCCAGTCATGGTTGTTCAGGCACCTAAATCAGAAGCCCATAACAGACAAGCCCTCAGCAGCACACAATGAGCATTGAGTAAGCATGCAGAGATGAGGTTCCATGTGGTTAAAGCCTGTGCTAGAGGTTGCCTAACAAGACCACACCTTAAGTTCAGTGTGGACCACCAGTGTGGAGGAAGGTTGCTCCTTCCACAGTAACTTGATCGCTTTGTGGCAATGAGCCTCTGATGCTGGCAATCACAATTGTATGAGTGAATTCTTTGAAAAGACCTTAGACTCATTGTCACGCGGCTCTCACTGCATTTTCCAACTCCTTGCAAGACAGACATCCACCAACAGTACAATGTCCAGCGTTTATCAGAGGATCCTTTGGAAGCTGTGAAATACACAGGCCATCAAGGATCACAGACATAACCTTGGTAACCTCTTAGGCCTGGTCTACACTACGATTTTAGGTCGAATTTAGCAGCGTTACCTCGATTTAAGCCTGGACCCGTCCACACGATGAAGCCCTTTTTTTCGACTTAAAGGGCTCTTTAAATCGATTTCTTTACACCACCTCCGACGAGGGGATTAGCGCCGAAATCGGCTTTGCCGGGTCAAATTTAGTCTGGAATCATTGCATAACAAAGCATGGCAGCGTTTGGTCCTGGTCTTTGCTGGCATTCAGACAACATCCATTCCTTATCTCTCTGTGTTATCCTCAGGAGAGTGATATCATTCATGGTCACCTGGTTGAAATAGGGTGCTTTTATTAAGGGGACATTCAGAGTGCCCGTTCCTTCTCGGCTGAACAGAAATGTTCCCCGCTGTAGCCACGCGGTGGGGGGAGGGGTGAAGTGATCATCCCAGGGAATTGGGTGTGTGTGGGGTGGTGGTGGGGGGGGGGGGTTAGTTGGGCTTGTGCTGCACGTTAACCCGGAAACCGCATCCCCTCCTTTTAAATTGCCATACCATTTTAAATGGCCAACCCAACGGCCGCTTGGTATGGGAAATGAGGGTGCTGCTGTTTGAAACTATTCCCACGTTATTAAAGGTTAAAGAAGCCAAAAGACTGGCTTACCATGACTGCCTGCAAGCCGAATTCTGTTGCCTGGCACTGCGTGAGTGATCTCTCTCACCAAACCGGCAGGCCCTCAATATAAATAGAGGCAAAATACGACCTTGTAACGAAAGCATGTGCTATGTAATGTGAACAGCAAGGTTTAACGGGAAAGAGTGATCCCATTGTTCTCTAAAATGTGTCTTTTTAACTACCAATCTCCCTTCCCCCNACAGCCCTCCTCCCCAAGTTCCATAGCCTCCTCACCCAGACGCCCAAGAACGCGGTGGGGGGGCCTCCGGCCACCCAGCCACTCCACCCCAGAGGATTGCCCAAGCAACAGAAGGCTGGCCTTCAATAAGTTTTAAAGTGCAATGTGTCCTTCCCTCCTCCCCCACCCCACCCAGCGCTTCCCTCCTCCCCCACCCCTCCCGGGTTACCTTGGCAGTTATCCCCCTATTTGTGTGAATTAATAAAGAATGCATGAATGTGAAGTAATAATGACTTTATTGCCTCTGCAAGCGGTTATCGAAGGGGGGAGGGGAGGGGGTTCATCAAGGAGAAACAAACAGAACTTTCACACCGTAGCCTGGCCAGTCATGAAACTGGTTTTCAAAGCTTCTCTGATGCGCACCGCGCCCTGCTGTGCTCTTCTAACTGCCCTGGTGTCTGGCTGCGCGTAATTAGTGGCCAGGCGATTTGCCTCAACCTCCCACCCCGCCATAAATGTCTCCCCCTTACTCTCACAGATATTGTGGAGCGCACAGCAAGCAGTAATAACAATGGGAATATTGGTTTCGCTGAGGTCTAACCGAGTCAGTAAACTGCGCCAGCGTGCTTTTAAACGTCCAAATGCACATTCTACCACCATTCTGCACTTGCTCAGCCTGTAGTTGAACAGGTCCTGGCTACTGTCCAGGTTGCCCGTGTATGGCTTCATGAGCCATGGCATGGGTCCCCAAGGGGTAGGCTGGGTCCCCAAGGATAACTATAGGCATTTCAACATCCCCAATGGTTATTTTCTGGTCTGGGAAGAAAGTCCCTTCCTGCAGCTTTTGAAACAGACCAGAGTTCCTGAAGACACGAGCGTCATGTACCTTTCCCGGCCATCCCAGATTGATGTTGGTGAAACGTCCCTTGTGATCCACCAGTGCTTGCAGCAGCATTGAAAAGTACCCCTTTCGGTTTATGTACTCGCTGGCTTGGTGCTCCGGTGCCAAGATAGGGATATGGGTTCCATCTATCGCCCCACCACAGTTAGGGAATCCCATTGCAGCAAAGCCATCCACTATGACCTGCATATTTCCCAGAGTCACTACCCTTGATATCAGCAGGTCTTTGATTGCGTGGGCTACTTGGATCACAGCAGCCCCCACAGTACATTTGCCCACTCCAAATTGATGTCCGAATGACTGGTAGCTGTCTGGCGTTGCAAGCTTCCACAGGGCTATGGCCACTCGCTTCTCAACTGTGAGGGCTGCTCTCATCTTGGTATTCTGGCGCTTCAGGGCAGGGGAAAGCAAGTCAAAGTTCCATGAAAGTGCCCTTACGCATGCGAAAGTTTCGCAGCCACTGGGAATCGTCCCACACCTGCAACACTATGCGGTCCCACCAGTCTGTGCTTGTTTCCCGGGCCCAGAATCGGCGTTCCACGGCATGAACCTGCCCCATTACCACCATGATTTGCACATTGCTGGGGCCCGTACTTTGTGAGAAGTCTATGTCCATGTCTATTTCCTCATCACTCTCGTCACCGCGCTGCTGT